>JAOUQZ010000026.1:3744678-3764091 GCA_028564935.1 Neosilurus hyrtlii
TATTATTGATTTAAGTCCTGATGGTGAGTTCCGTTTTATGAATTTGAATGAGAAGTTGATCTCATTTTCTTGAGCAGAACCAGGAATAAATTCAAAGATCTCATCATGTATAGGTTCAATTCCAACAGGAAGGTAGCAGTAGTGGTTCAGTGGTTAAGGCTCTGGGTTACTGATTTCAAGGTGACAGGTTCTAGTCCCATTACCTCTAAATTGCTACCATTGACCTTGATCAAGTCCGTCAACCATTAATTGCTCACTTGTACAAAAACGTAAGCCTGCCTGGATAAGGGCGTGTGCTAAATGGCATAACTGTAAATGAAGTCATGTACATTTCTGATCATATACAGAGCCTTGCATGAGTATTAATCCTCCTTGAACCTCCTTGTTTTTGTAATTGACTTCTTTCCAAATTCAGGATTTTGCCCTTTTGATTTACAAAATGTATCTACAAGGGCAGCGGTGGCCCGGTGGTAGGGAGCTGGATTACTGATCCCAAGGTCAGGGTTCAAGTCCCACTATCAATGGGATGTCAGTGCCGTCCCCCTGTGCAGCTAACTGAGAGATACTTACTGTCTATGGTAAATGTAAAATGTAAAAGAACCTAAAAGAGTAGCTGTCAGCGTGTTTCTGCCCTGAGAGGTGTCCAGGGTGTACTCTGCCCTCGCCCAGAGTTGGCTGAGATGGGCACCAGCCTCATATGAGTATGCATAAACCCTCCTGCATGTTGACAGATGTGTCCAGATGCCAAGCTGTGGCTGGAACATGTTGTTCTAGAACAACTAGCACCACCTAAAAAAATGGAGCAAGTTGCACCCATCGGTGTCAAGACTATGTAAAATGTGCCCGTGGTAAAACAGCTTATGAGCTCATGTACTGTACCGTGGATTAGAGCAGAAGGTGCTTTCTTTCTGAGTATGTTTTTCTGTCATGTCTTGGAAGAAGAAGACGAAGGCTTAAAACTTCTCTGGTTGGGTGTATTGAGGAAAAATGAGGGGATTTAAATTTTACATTTAAAGGTGCAATATATTTTTTCATTGTGACAAACAAGGTTGAAAGCAGTAATTCTGCCATTGGTTGTGTAAGTTACTCGTCTCATCTGACTCTGGGTGAAGGTGGATTACGCCCTGAACGGCTCGCCAGACCATTGTAGGGCCAACACACAACCATTCACACTCACTCTCACACCTAGGGGTGATTTGACACAACCAGTCAGCCTACTGTGCATGTTTTTTGGACTGTGGGAGTAAACCGGAGTTTACCGGAGAAAGCATGCAAACTCCACACAGAAACGCCCTGAGCCCGGGATTCGAACCCAGGCCTTCTTGCTGTGAGGCGGCTGTGCCAATCACTGCACCTCTGTGCCCTGGTTGGATAAGTTTTCATCCCTTTTCCTTAGTTGGTAGAACATGACACAAAGCCAAATTCAGTCTTTGGGAAGCGAAAGCATTCAGACTGAATGGAGAACAACAATTTTCAAGTCTTGCCATGTCTCCTGAATCACATTGATGTCATGACTGAGTTTGGGCCATTCTACCCCATCCAGGTTGTTGCTTTAAACCACTGTAGTGTAGCCTTGGCAGTACGCGTAGTGCTGTTGTCCTTTTGGAAGGTGAAACTGGCTTTACCAGATCAAAATTATTGGTTGGCTGAATGGGAGGGAATATTTATGTAATCAAAGCTTTGGAAATAACTCTGCTATAAATTAGATTGATTTCTCACAACATCAGTGGCTATTTCTGCATGAGATATAATTCCAGGTTCAGTTTATTCCAATGCCAGGTTGAAGACTACAAAATGTATGGGGATGCATACATAAGTATGCACCGAAGGCATTACATGTAGTTTGATGACTTATATCTGTTCTCTCTTTATTGTGGCTTTGGGAGGGGATTTATCACTGATCCTGGACCAGCTGTGGGGTTCTGGACTTGGTGCCCTACGGATTGCCTTTTTAGGAGAAACCTGATCACAGGAACACATAGAAGGCTTGTTGATAAGAGCCTGCTGCTTGTGTGTGTGATGAATCCAGTACTGTAGATTAGCAAGTGAATGGGAGGGGACAGAGGAGGGGATATTTGGTGGGTTTTGGTCATGCTATACACTGTAGAGCCTTCGGACACTGAAATAGCGAAGCCTGATCTGAAACTATCCCAACCGAAGAGATAAGGCAGAAAAAGCCTGGCAGTCGTGTCTCCTCTGGGGTCCTGACAAGCACCTAGCCAAGAGCATTAGTTACTACCTGTGCCTGAAGATATTTTTTGTTGATGGAGAAATTCCAAGCCGCAATGATCCTTGGGGCGGTAGGAGGTTCTCTGGGATATCGCAAGGGCCACTGGGAAAGCTGCATATCAGGGTCTCAGATACAGAAAGAGCTCTTGGCTCTTGGAGGCCTGGCAGCCCTCAAATTGGATCCAGAGAACTGGCCCTTGAGTGATGGAGCTCTGATGCACATGACCACGGCAGAGGCTCTTGTTTCAGGTAAGGTTGTGTACCTAGCTGGAAAGGAGTGCGACTGCCAGAAAGAAAACTTTTCAACTTCCCGATGACTGGGTCATGATTTAGATTTCTCTTTCTCGCAGCTACATATCTTTACTAATGTCTGCAGTGGACTTGAACAGTGGTTAATATGCTTCATGATTAATGACAACCCTAAATCAAGAGGTTCAGGATTAAAAAATAATAGAAGAGCGATACTAATATTTGTTTTGTTTTGCCAGAATGACAACACATGACAGGTATAATCCGACTTTAGCCCCTTTTTAAAAATAAATATTTCCCATTCAAATATTACCAGAGTTTGTGCTTGTTAATACTCTTTGCAACCACTGCTACAGTGATAAGCTCTGACGGTTTCATATCATGTCTACAAATAAATACTAACGCATGCTTAATCTGGCCCGAATGCTTCGCCAATTTTAAACAGAACAAGTAAGAAGTAGGAAGCAAGTTGCTTTATACTGTATATCGTGTGTAAAACCGTTTGGAGATCATCGTTAGAATATAACAGGAAAAAGGTATGTGTTGGATCCAGGTCCCATTTCCATCATTATGCCCGGTAACCATAATATGCATTTGACATGCCATTTGATCTCATAAACAGTCTCATAAACAGCTGATGACATTCACGCACATGCCTTCATAACAATAACACGCCCTACTCACTGTGATCTCCCTCTTATTGGCGCCCAGCAATATGAGACTTCGAATTGAATTTGTCCTTCATCATCTGTAGACTCCCTCTGCACAAATACACGACTCAAGTTAGAGATAATCCTGCCATCTTTAATCCCTTAAAACTTCAAGGTTAACATATCCATTACCCTGTGTCATACAACACCTAAACTCCAGTTGTCTTCAGCCAAAGATTTGCCACCAATCTGAGAATAGAACTTTGAGTGTGATCCCCTATCACACTGGGAAAATGGAGGCCACTGGGCCAGAATCGCTGGCCGGTCATTCAACTGGGTTTAGTTCCCTTACATTCATTCATTCATTTTCTAAAGCTCTTAATCCTAATTAGGGTCACGGGGAGGCTGGCACCCATCTCAGTCGACTGAGCGAGGGCAGAGTACACCCTGGACAGCTCGCCAGGCCATCGCAGGGCAGAAACACGCTGACGGCAATGCAGCTACTCTTTACAAAAGTCAGCATTGGTTCTTTTACATCCCTCCCACCACGGACAGTGAAAGACATGGCTGGTCTTTGCTAACCCAATTAGCTGCACTGGGTGGGTGGGGGGTTTATTTCCCAGCTTATTCTAATTATAATTTTAGTTCTACTAAGAAAAACCAGTATGGTTGTATTCTAAGTAGGGTTTTTGTTTTCTTTTCGTATGGTTAAGGGGATGAGGTTAAGCCTCTTGATAAAGCCTTGAAATTAGAAACCGCCTAATCACATCCACTGCTCTGTATTATCTCAGTTCACATCAGCAGCCACTAAGGGAATCCCTAATACTGTTGTAGTTACGTATGAGCCTTATTTTAGGAATGTGGACAGACAGAATAGTGAGTGTGTGGTTACTGATGAGCCCCATTAATGCCCAGAAAGTATCCCTCTCCAATTGTCTCTAAATTTAGCCTGACAAACTATTGCTCAGTTGCCTGGAATGCCGAACATCATAATACCACATGATGGCATGAAAATCCTAGAGACAGAAAATATGTTCACTGTTCTGATGTGATATAATTTAGAAAAAGTGGGTAAAAAACTATGCTGCGTTTTAATGTTGTGTTGTCTAAGATTACTGGTGCCTGGAAGACTTATACAGAGAGGTTGTGCGGCTCTTTGTGGCAGCCATGGTGTCCCTTCAAGGCCGAACTCCTGACCCCAGCACAGCAGAAGCTTGTTCCTACCTCAAACCTGACAACTACCTGCTGGCCTGGCACACGCCGTTTAACGAAAAAGGTACACCTTTCCTCCATATCACTGATCCAGACCTGTACCGGATCTGCTAATTACTCAGCATGCATAATTATCTGTGTATGACAATGTGTGTACATACCAACGCCAACAGGTTCTGGTTCTGGAGCCGCTACAAAGGCTATGTGTGTGGGTATGCGCTACTGGCAGCCTGAAAGACTGGAAAACCTGGTAGAAGTGAGCATTGAAATAGGCCGGATGACCCACAACCACCCTATAGGTACCACATGCCACATTTCTCATCCCACAACAAGTCACAGAATCATGATTAGCCATGAAACCAACAACCGTTGGAATGGCCCAGTCATTCATTCACAAAGATACATTCAAATATAAATGAGAATTGGCCACCTGTTCAGAAGTATATGCTTCCACTTCAGTGTTCCCTTTAAGGCCACACCCCCAGAACATCTGTAATCAAGGTGCCTAAGCTGGAACTCCAGACAGTACACCAGAAGTGTGATTGACAGGCTTTGCTCGATACTTCCTGATTGCTAGTTTTGGTGATGTGTTTGCAATTGTGATTGTTTGCTCTTCTAGAAGATATTTTCTACTAATTATATAATAAATATAAATCTATTAATAATAAATGTCGCGTTTTTTCAAGAACGGCATGGCAAAGAAAGAATTAATGGACTGGGGTTCTGTATACATGGAATCTGAAGCACGTATTATGTATACCGGATACCGCATGCACTTTACAGAACACTTTCTGCATAACTTGCAAATAGAATCTTATCTCCAACCAATCACACTCAAACTCGTGTTACATAGCAGTCAGTACACACCTGCCATCGATGAAAGTGAATCTAATTATTCATTCATTCAGCAATTTCCTGAACCGCTTAATCATAATTAGGGTCACGGGGAGGCTGGTGCCTATCTCAGCCAACTCTGGGCAAGGGCAGAGTACACCCTGGACAGCTCGCCAGGCCATCGCAGGACAGAAACACGCTGACGGCAATGCAGCTACTCTTTATGAAAGTCAGCAATGGTTCTTTAACATGCATCTCACCACAGCACTGGGGGGACAGCAGTGACAACCTGGTGACAGTGGGGTTTGAACCCCCGACCTTGGGATCAATGTGACTCTAAATAACCCCAAATAAAGTTCATATGTTCCAGCAGCTGTTCGTTTCCTGACATCTACTTAATCGTTTCTTGGAAAGTACTCGCAAAGGATATAGTTTTCAGTTACTTTGCAAAGATTTTAACTCTTTCCTTGTTTTATCTCATGCACACAACAAGCAATAACAAAACATTATAAACACAGTAGATAATAGATGCATACAAAGCAATAGGTGATGTACACATAGAAGGTCCTTAATGAGGCTTATTTAGAACAGAGGTGGAATGGAAGCTCACACTTTTGTTTTAATGTGCAGGGTTTTTGGGATCTCTCTGTACTGCCCTGTTTGCCTCATATGCCATCCAAGGCAATCCAGTGGTCAACTGGGGCCGTGATCTCATGAAGGTGATCCCCAAGGCTGAAGATTACTGCAGGAAGACTATACGCCACATGGCAGGTTAGGAACCTAAGAACAATGTGTGACACAATGCATGAAACAAAATGACTTATAATGTAAAAACTATATATAAACTTTACAAATAATTTGTATTGTCAGCTTCAAAAATAGTGGGACAGTGTAAACAAATCTTACAATTTTGGCCTGTACACCACAATAGATTTGAAATGAAGCAGTCACGATTTGACTGTAGTATTGATTTTCAGATTTACTTTAAGGGGTTTAGGAAAAACATATTAGGTGCTGGGCTCATGATCAAGGGGTCATGGGTCCGTATCCCTGTTAGACTGTGATAAGACTCCAGGGCAAGGTCAGAACTACAAGTGTGCCTTTTACTGGTTCCTTCTGGCAAGGTGCTGCTCCTGTCCGTTCTCATTCTTTGACCTTTTATGAAGGAATTCTGTAGGAACAGCGTCAAGTTTTAGACGTAAAAGTTAAGGCTTCGTGCCAAGTAGTTCTGCCTGGAGGTCACACTGATAGCAGTCGGGTTGAAGTGGTCTTTGCAGACTACTGAACTGTGTCGAAAGGAAACGTTTTCAGAGTATGGCTCTGTGCCAGTGTTATGTTATATCTTCCACGGTTTATGTGCTTTATGACTGTGCAGCCATATGATTTGCACTCTGGCGACGCAGCTCAGCACTTGCCGATAATTTGTTATCTTAGACTGGTGTCTGCTGCACGCAGCTCAGCCAATAGAACAAAACAACGAGTTTGCGTCAGTACCACGCCTGGAACAGCCGATGACGAAGATAACATGTTGCTGTGCATGCTTAGTAGTAATAGTCACGCACGAGAAGTGCTGTAGGAACAAGAAGCAAGGACCATTGTTGCCTGATGACACATTGTCACGCGCAATCATTTTAAAGAGCTTGTAATACAAATTCACCACAGGTGCCCTTTAAAGTTTACATTTCTTGACTTCTTCATTTCAAATCAGTTGTGGTGGTCTAAAGCAAAAGCCCCACCGTCCCAATACTTGTGGTAATGAGCTGACTGTATGCAACAAGCATGCTTTTTGAGTCTTTCTGGCCACCTTAATAGAAATGCCTCTACACAATGTTTTCTTCTGATCCACCTCAAGGTTCAGTACTTTGTGTGCGCTGAGGTTATTTACTGCTCACCACAGTTGTAAAGAGTGCTTAGTTAAGTTACTGTATCCTTCCTGTCAGCTCAAACACGTGTGGTCATTCTCCTCTACCTGACAAGACAACTGCATTCTTAAAAATGTCGCTTACTTGCGATTTCTCTGTATTTGGACCAGCTCCATAGATTGTTGTGCCTGAAAATCCCAGGATATCTTCACTTTCTGAAATACTCAAACAACTTTATCTTGATGCTGATGGCTTATAATTAATCGATCGGATGACTGCGTGAATGAACGGGGTGTACCGGTGTTCCTATTAAAGTGGCCTGTGAATGTATGATCATGGTACTTATTTATTATTATTATAAAATGATGCAATATTTTAGGTTACCTTAATGCTACCTAGCTTTAACCATGTAAAAGAGCAGGAGTTCCCAATCCCTGTCCTGATGGACCCCCTGCCTGCACATTTTAGTGTTTTCCTTGTTCCCAACACAACCGATTTCACTAATTAGCTAAATATAAAGATTTAGGCACTGCCTAAAGGTGGAGCTTCCAATAGATATCTCTTTTTTATATTGTCCAAGGCTGGTATTATAACAGTAGCACAGCTCCTTTAAGGAGGAACTAACTAAATAAATAAATCTCCCGGCGTTTTCTGCCTGTGTTCTGAAGCGAAAGAAGGAAAGGTTACCACCGAGTTTCCTTTTCACTGCCTTTCATTAGTTAATTTTCACATTCACCTGACTCACCCCTGTTGTTAGTGGAGTATGAGCCTCTATTTTTTGGGTTTCAGTTTGGTTTTAATAATAAATCTGTTTTTTTATTGGTGATGCAGCAGCCTTAATGAGTTTCCTGTGGTGGCGTGGACACGGGACAACCGTCCAAGTCATATCCCGTGCATTAAAATGTGCGACAGACGGTTTTTCAGGACCATGTTAGTGAATGTACTGTAATAGAATATGAGCAACCATGTGAATAATCTCTCTTTTTAGAATACCAGGAAAAATGGTTTTACTTTGAAGCCAAGTGGCGGTTCTATTTGCAAGAGAGAGGGATTGAAGAGGAGGGACAGAACAAGCCTCTTTTTCCTAATTCTTATGATGCAGATGAGACAGATAAGGTCAGGTCTAATTATAATTATTGCATCTTGGGTACCTCAAATTTCATAAATGAATACGCACCATTGGCCGACACAGCGGCGCAGTGGTTAGCACGTCCACCTTACGGCAAGAGGCTCCTGGGTTGGAGTTTGCATGTTTTCCTCGTGCTTGCGTGGGTTTCAGCCAGGTACTCCAGTTTCCTCCCACAGTTGAAAGACAGTTTTTTTGTTTGTTTGTTTTAGCTTTTGTCTCCTGCCTTAAATCTATCCAGTTTAATGTAATAAGTACAAATTAGATGTATACCCACACACACACACACACACACACACACACACACACACACACACACACACACACACACACACACACACAATGGTAATTCAAATCCAAAGAGAAACAAAAGGCTGTACATTCCAGTAGATATGAGTAATTGTACAGGTTATGGTTATTATTGTTATGTGGGTGTGGCATGGTGGTGCACTGGATCATCTTGTTCAGTTCGATACTGACCTCATTTTGCTGTCTGTATGGAGTTTTGCAGGTTCTTCCCCAGTCTGCATAGGAGAGTAGTACAGTACATGCCAGTACATTTAATCTGTATGTAGGTCATTTGTACTTTTGGCTCTATCTGTTCCCAGGATAGGCTCCAGATCCACACTGAACCTGTCCCTGAACCTGTCCCTGACCCTGAATAAATACTCAAGATGAGTGAATGAAAGGACTGACCAACTATAGATTTCTGCTGGAAGCATGATGATGCCCGAACTAAAATATACAGAAAATTAGCCCTTCATTCATTAATTTGAATGGCTTAATCCTGTTAGGCTCGCTGGGAGGCTGGAGCTTACCTTAGCCAACTCTGAGCAAAGATGGAGTACAACCTGAACAGCTCGCTAGACCATGGTTTAACCAACACACTCACACACACACAACTATTCACACTTATGCTCACACCTAGGATTTTGGAAGAGCTAATTAGCCCAATGTGCATGCCTTTGGACTGTGGGAGGAAACCCACGTGAACAAGAGGCGAACACCCTTGAACGCTCTTGCTGAGCCTGGGACTCGATCCATGGACCTTCTTGCCGTGAGGGGGACATGCTAACCACTACGTGACCCTAAATTAGCGACCCATGTAGCTTATCCGCTGTTAGTAAAATCACCCGCATTAAATGTATTTGTCAGTATCATTAATTCTCAGTAAGAGTATTTATACTGAATCTCACTTAGGTGTATAAGAGCTGGAGCTCAGAAGGTCGAGGAGGACATAGGGGTCACGATGCACCCATGATCGCCTATGATGCTCTGCTGGCTGCAGGCTCAGACTGGGGCGAGCTGTGCAAACGGGCCATGTTTCATGGAGGTGAGATGTCAATCTCAACCACAAAGCAATTTAATTACAATAAAGTGTGTGAAGGTGTGTGTGTGTGTATGTGTGTGGATAAAGGTGGTAAAAATATAATTATGCACAACTTGTGTGTTGGACCGAAATGAGAACAGAGATGAAATGAGATCTAATATCAGGTCAAATTCTACTCTGTTCGTTTTCATGATGAGAATACATGTGTACTGAGTTATTGAAACCTGTAACATTATCTAAGAATATACCTAAATGACATCTAAACACTAAAACTGATGATTGAACTGTTCCAGGAGAGAGCAGTGCTACTGGTCTGATTGCTGGCTGTCTCTATGGTCTGCTTTATGGACTGAACCAAGTGCCTTCAGCACTGCACCAAAACCTGGACAAAAGGGAGAAACTAGAAGAGCTTGGAGCCAAACTGTACCACATGGCAGCTGCAGAAAAGAACATAGAGAAGTAACAGTCAAGTCCTCAGCTCGTTGTTCATACACAAGGTTCACTTGGTTTCCGAAATACACACCCACAGACCCCTACTGTACCTGTTCTCAGCTTTCTATTCCCTCGAACACTACAATCCTTTGTCTGTTAACAGATTTGTACATTAAATCCAGTATCAAAGCTTGGTACAGCTAACAGGAGTACTTTTTTCTACAATAATAGACACAATCGATCAATGCACTATTTAAGCAGTTTTGCTGTAACTTCAATATATATATTGATCCATTATTTTTCTGAACCGCTTAATCCTAGTTACCGTTTATTACCACAAATAACCGCTTAATCCATCTCAGCCGACTCTGGGCGAGGGCAGAGTACACCCTGGACAGCTTGCCAGGCCATCGCAGGGCAGAAACACACTGACGGCAATCTAGGAGCCTACTCTTTTCAAACGACAGCAATGGAGAGTCATGTGAGAGACATGGCTGGCATTTAATGACCCAGTTAGCTGCACTGGGGGACAACAGTGAAACTTAGTGATAGTGGGGCTTGAACCCCCCGACCTTCAGATCAGTAAGCCAGCACCCTACCACCGGGTGACGTACTGGTTAACATGTCCGCCTCACAGCAAGAAGCTCCTGGGTTCGAGTCCTGGGCCTGGCAAGTGGTGTTTGCATGTTCTCCCAGTGCTTGCATGGGTTACCTCCAGATGGGTTTTCTTCCACAGTCCACATCTAAATTAGGTTAATTGGCTGTTTTAAATTGCCCCAGCAGAGGGCATAAATGTAAATGATTGTGTGTTGCCCTGTAATGGTCTGGTGAGCTGTTCTGGATGCTCCCCATGTTTGCTCAGAGCTGGCTAATCCTAGTAGGATTAAGTGATTTGGCAAATGAGTGAATGAATGAACGACTTCTGGTCAAATTACAGTAAGGGTACTTTGTGCATGTTCAGTAAATAAAAGACTTTAAACAGACCTGACTTGGTAAGAATTTGATTTCCTACCAAAATAGTACTAATTGCAATATCATACAACCAAACAAATAGTATTCCCTAAACTTCTGATCTTTCGCAGTACATACTGTAGTATGATGTAATATTCTTGTAATGTAATTGTTTTTAAACAGTGGACATTCCACCAGTCTGATGCTATGTGAAATGTTCCACTTCCTAAAAATGATCTAAACCCTTTATAACCATGTTACGTCCCTGCTCTAGACCCTTGGAGTGTAACCAAATTCCCATTCCAGCACTGATTTCACTATGTGGAGGCCTCTCTACAGAGAAGAGTATCACAGATCGTCTATTGAGGATCTCTGAGCATAAAGAATGGTTCTTTTATTTTATACAGAGCCTAACAGGAGAGGCCTCAAGCCATCATTGTCCAGAGACCAACATAGCAGTAAATGGTAGCACACTTAAAATTCTTGAAACACTCAACCAGTCCAGGGGTCCATGAGGGTCTGGACTCAATGTACAGTGAATATAGAAAAGACTCATATTTTGTTGCTTTGAGCTTGAAATTAACACTCACACACACACACACACACACACACACACACACACACACACACACACACACATTTTTTTTTCACTTACACACACTGGGATGTTCCAGGAATAGCTTTTTTTATGCTGAACTAATCAGAATTGATCACAGGTGGGAGCTTGGTGTGCAATAAAGGATAGATGGTGATTAGTCACACCTAAATAAGTTTACAAGTATTTTTAGGAGGGGTGACAATGATTCTCTATTACCTCCATCAAAAGGAGAGGTTATAAGATTGGTTGTGTGTGTGTGTGTGTGTGTGTGTGTGTGTGTGTGTGTGTGTGACCACAAATCTTTGGACAAATGTGGGTCTTGAGCCAATGAAGAACTGATTAAATATGTGGTATGATCCGGATCCTGATCCAGGATGGTTCTGAAGGATTTTTAACATTTGCGCAACAGGGCAAGTAAGTGGAAATCACCCAGAATGCGCCGGGAGAAAAAAATACAGAGCGCAAAAATAACTGCAGAACAGGCCATAAGGGGGCACCGTTATCTTACATCATCTGCCATGATAACCCATGTAGCTTGGTGGAGGTCTGAATTCTCTGAGTGTATTTCTTTTTTTTATTTATAATTTCTTTGCAATAATGCTATTATATCTTTCTCTCGGCTGTTATAAGTTGCACTGAGTAAATATAGCTGGCAAATATTTGTTGTATGTGTCTTTACTTCAGGCTCAAAATGTGAATGTTTTGAATGGGAGGAGATTCTTTTCTTTACCTACCAGTATAACCCAACAGTTACTGATGGAGGCTCCAGACACTAAGAAGAGGCTGGCTGGAATACCAAGAATGCATCAGTTTGTCAACCTACTATGTTCCAGCTTCTTTAGTCCATGTATCTGTCAATTACCCCAAGGACAGACTTAACCTATAAAAAAGAAGAGTGAATTTTGAATATAAAAAACAGTGACTGGTATCAAGGAAGTGGATAAATCCATTAGTGACACAGAGCAAGAAGGTAAGGGAGGGAGGTTCAGGGTGTGACATGACATGTTGCCAAATTGCAAGCTCTTAATCATAATAAAAAGGGGTTAACGATCAGTGACAGGGATCCTGAGTGGCGCATCGACAAGGTGCATGACTATCAACCCGGAGATCGCTAGTTTGAATCCAGGTTGATTTCACAGCCACCTGTGACCGGGAATCCATGTGAGCTGATTGGCCGAGCTCTCACGGGATGGAAGGATGGCATACGCTCACTTCACTCTCACTCACAGCAATCACTAGCCAATAATGGGCGTCTGTGAGCTTATTCGTACGAGGGGGGCGGCTAAAAGAAGGCAAAAAAAAACAAAGATCAGTGACATGATCAACCAGCTGAGCAAGGGTCCTATTTTATCTGGTATTATGAGGAGTTCTGAGGATCTATCAAACTTGGACAAACAAAATGATTTGCTTCAGAGGTTACTAGTCCTGGTCCTGGAGGATCCCCTGCCTGGCACATTTTGGTGTTTTCCTTGTTTCCAAAACACCTGCTTTCAATAATGACACTCGTTCACTGACCTTTTATGTGGCACCAACTGGCATATATATATATAATGTCATATCCTTGTTGTTGTATAATAGGGCCTGACGTTAGGTTACATTCATTACCTGAATGACGTGTTTACACTTATACTACTAATAACATCACTACTATTATGACAATATATAGCTCGTGAAAGGTAATAACTCACTAGGACGGAGTGCACACTTGTGTACTGCAGAGATACAAACACACACACACACACACAATATACTGCAGAACGACACATCACAGTACCTTCCGTGTTGCTCACACAAAAGGTAATTATTTAATTAACAGCTCTTCATGAGTTGAACTGGGTGTGACGGAGGAGGGAAAGCACTAGAATGTGCAGGAAAGGTGCAGCATTTACAGCACTTGGCAGACGCTCTTATCCCGAGAGACTTAAAATTATCATTTTAATACAACTGAGCATTAAGGGCTTTGCTCAAGTGCCCAACAGGGGTGATAGTGGGGATTGAACTGCTGACCTTTTGGATTAGTAACCCAGCACCTTAACCACTAAGCCATCACTGCCCTAGGTGGTCCTCCAGGACCAGATTTGGGAACATCTGATTTAGTTAGATATCATAAGGACGGATGTGCAGGTGACTTAAACTCATTGAGGTTGAAGAAAGTTACTAAAAGCTTAAGAAACATGGATTCTTGGCAAGCACGAGTGTTTACTGAGACAGGTGATAAGTAAATATCACAGCTCGAAGATACACAGGAGTAATCCTGAAGAACAGCAGTAGTAAAATGCTCAATGTGCTGCTCGAGGCTAAACAAGACCTTGTTTTACAAAAGCTGGTACGCAGAGTCTGTTTACCTTTGACTCAGCAAACAGTAAGGTATGGAAGAGGTATTGAGTTTCTTTAGTGCTTTGCAGGTGGACTTCTAATCCGAGCTTGAGTATGGATTATAGTGAGGGAGACGTTACAGAAGCAGAAGCTAGCTATAGTTTTATCACTAATATTTGGCCAAAAGGGCGAGTTTGGAACATTACCTCCATGAGCAGCACTTACTGGGGCTACTACCTCATAAAAAGAATGGACAGATGCCATGTATCCTTCAAGAGATCTTCAGAATGGTACAGCCAAGTTTGAGCTTCACTCATTGGGCCTCCAGATGATTGTTGCAAAAGACCTTTACTTACATAATGATGGAGACTAAGGTTAGCACGACTGCCTCACAGCAAGATTGTCCCGGGTTCAATTTCCGCAGTTTGTATGTTCTCCCAATGCTTGTGTGGGTTTTCTCCAGGTACACTCAGCTAATTGACTATTCCAAATCACCCCTAGGTGTGAGTGTGAATGCGTGTATGTGTGTTGGCCCTGCGATGGCCTGGCGAGCTGTACAGGGTGTACCTTACCTTCACCCAGAGTTGCCTCCCCTCGACCCTAATTATGCAGCTTAGAAAATGAATCAATGATGATGGAGATTTATCAGTGATTATAAAAATATGTCCTGATGATGTTTGTCAAAAGTCCAACGTGTACGCCAGTTAAAATCACAAATAGACCATCATGCTTCTCAAATCCTCCAAAGATCCAGCAGATCACATTCCCCAGTCCGGAGCTTGACTCCCAAGTCTTTCATCAGAGGTACTGGTATGTAAATACATGAGAATCTGGGGCACATGACATCTACATTAATTATTCATTCATACGCAGAATTACTCATTTCTGCTAGGGTTGCAGGGAGGCTGGAGCCTATCTCAGCCAAGTCTGGGTGAAGATGGCGTACACCCTGAACAGCCCACCAATAAATTACTGGGCAACACACACCCAACCAATTAAACTCACACAGGGCAGTTTGGTACAGGCAATCAGCCTAAAGTGCATGTCTTTGGGAGGAAACCGGAGTACCTGAAGGAAACCCACGCAAGCACAGGAAGAACATGCAAACTCCACACAGAAATGCCCTTGCCAGGCTCCCGAGTGGTGCATCAATAAGGTGCGCAACTATCAACCCAGAGATCGCAAGTTCGAATCCAGGTTGATGCCACAGCCATCCGTGACCAGGAGTCCATTGGAGCTAATTGGCTGAGCAGTGTGTTAGGCCGCCCCCAAATACGCATGCGCAGCAGTAATTCGAAAAGAGGTGGGCGGTAGCATTGCATGTCACGGAGGCGCTTTGTGCTTGCTCGCGCTCCTCCCTGGTCAGTGGTGGTCCTGTGATAGGGAAGGCAAAAGTTGATGGGTGGGAATTGGAAACGACTAAATTAGGGAGAAAAATGGGAAACAAATCCAAAAAAAAAAAAAAAAAAGATACGCCCTTGCCTAGCCAGGGACCTACTTTGCTTTGAGGCAGTTGTACTAACCACTATGCCACCATGCCGCTCCCTCTTCTACATCATTATTCACTGTAATCAAATCAATAAAAGACTGCCAAGATTCAGTGAGTGATAGTAGCAATAACAATAAGCAGGATATCTCATATCCCTCAGGCAAATCTTTACTGATCAGGAATCAATTCAAGCAGACAGAAGGCATCAAACAGACTTTCACAAATGATGAAGAATGAACAAAATATACTGTTATCAGATGAGTGACCAAATACGTAACGTTTATTCAAAGGGTACCTGTGGTGAGTTTGTATTACTATCTCTTTAAAACGATCACGTATGCCAAGAGTTCCATCAGACAATGTCAGTCCTTGCATCTTGTCAGGTATGGGTGAGTGCTGCCACACTACTATTCCTACTTGCCTTCTTTATTGGCTGTTCTAGCCCTGGAAAGGACGCAAATTCGTTGTTTTGTCCTATTGGCTAAAAGTTCCATCCTGTTTCAAGAATGCCTCCATCATCCTAGTGCCCAAAAAATCTCAAATTACATTGCTCAAAGACTACCAGCCCGTTGCTCTCACTCCCATCATGATAAAGTGCTTTGAGAAGTTGGTAAAAGAGCACATCACCTCCAGACTCCCTCCCACATTCAACATCTTCCAGTTTGTCTACCAGCCAAACTGCTCCACTGAGTATTTTGCACTGCTGTAAATTCCTTTGGTCACTTTATTACTGCACCTTAAAGTAATTTTTGCTGCTGTCTCTCTATATTTACAGTTTCTATATTTCAATCCTGTGCTGAGACTATTGCAACAAAATTTCTTCCTTTTTTGCACTTGCTGTACACTGACTGACAATAAAGTTGTCTAAGTCTAGAAAAAAGATGAAGTGCAAAGCAGACGGCTGCACAAACAACAAGCGCAGAAATCACGGAAAACATAACATCAGCACAGGGCCGTACTCTGAAAACGGTTCATTTTGGACGCAATCCAGTAGACTCCGAGGACCACTTAAAGCCGACCTGCTTTCAGCGTGACCTCCAGACAGAACTACTTGGCACCAAGCCCAAGCTTTTAAGTCTAAAACTGGACGCTGTTTCTACAGAATTCCTTCATAAAAAGTCAAAGGAGGAGAACCGACAGGAGCGGTGCCTTGCCAAAAGGAGCTGCTACAAGGTGAGAGCCTTTAGTATGCCGGGAGTTTTAGCACCTAAAATGTCGCTTGTTGCTTGTTTATTTGCGCTGAACAACCCGACCCAACGAGTTCATGTCACTTCCAAAAAAAATGGTTCATTCCCTGCTAATAATCCACCAGATTAAATCACGGTGCTCTTTAATGTGATGCCAACTTATACCATGGAAGGCTGTTAGATTCAAAGTGGTTCTAAATGTAGACCATCACAGAGTCAACAAACAACATATATATATATATATATATATATATATATATATATATATATATATATATATATATATATATATATCCCTGTGTAGGTGTGTGGGTTTCCTTCGGGTAATCCGGTTTCCTCCCACAGTCCAAAGACGTGCACTTTAGGCTGACCGGCTGTCCAAATTGTCCCGAGTGTGAATGGTTGTGGGTGATGTCCCTGCGAAGGTTTGGCGAGCTGTTCACCAAGTGTCGGCTGAGATAGGCTCCATCCTCCCTGCGAATCTAATAGGAGAAAGTGATTGCGCAAATGAGCAAGTGAGTCAGTGAGTAAGTGTGATTAAATTGGAGCAGTTACTTTAGTTAATAAAATCATTTTAACTGAATATGCACTCCTGCAAAACATCAAACATTAAACTTCACTGTCCTAATATTTGTGGAGGTCACCGTACCCACCCTGCTCCACATCCTGTACTCCGCATTTGTAGCAATACAAAGCACTTTAAAGCTCTTTGACCTCAGCTACTGTATTTAATGATGCACAGTAAATAAAGTGAGGTCATGGAAACTCCAGTAGGAGGTTCTGTAATATGAGCAACACACTCTGTACACAAGGGAGAGGTGCTGTATATCCCTCTGAAGGAAAAAGAACCTATTATTTATGTATATTATTTTCTTTAGCAAGATCTAAGCGCATTGCTGTGTACATACTGTATCTGATTATTAGAGTGGCTTGTTTATTTGTTAGGAATATATTGTGCATTAAAATATTTTCATGGCTAAACCCTGATACCTGTTAAACGTGGGCCTGTTCGCTCTTTGTGTGTTTAAGGAGAGAACTGTGGGTTGAAACGCACCTCTCCAAGTTTTTCTACAGCCAGAATATAAAAGCTAACAATGTACTTTTCAGTGGCATGTGTGTTTCTTTTCTTTTCTTTTCTTTTCTTTTCTTTCATAACAATATTATATTAAAATACATAATGATGCCATTAAGCTCAGATTCTGCTGATATTGTCCATGACCTGAGCTTGACATATAAACCACATCTTGAGAAAAACTGATTTAACACACACAGGCAAGTACGGTGTCGTAGTACTTAGCATGTCTGCCTCACAGCAAGAAGGTCCGGGGTTTGATTCCCTGGCTCGGGTGTTTCTGTGTGGCGTTTGCATGTTCTCTTCGTGCTTGCGTGGGTTTCCTCCGGGTACTCCGGTTTCCTCCCACAGTCCAAAGACATGCACAGTAGGTTAATTGGCTGTTTCAAATTGTCCCTAGGTGTGAGGGTGAGTGTGAATGGTTGTGAGTGTGTTGGTCCTGTAATGGCCTGGCAAGATGTCCAGGGTGTACCCCACCCCTCGCCAGAGTTGGCTGAGTTGGGTGCCAGCCTCCCCGCGACCCTAATTAGGATTAAGCGGCTTAGAAAAAGAAATGAATGAAGAAAATGACAGCGGCACGGTGGCATAGTACTTCGCATTTCCGCTTCAGAGCAAGAAGGTCCTGGGTTTGGTAAGGGTGTTTGCATGTTCTCCTCGTGCTTGTGTGGGTTTCCTCCGGATACTCCGGTTTCCTCCTACAGTCCAAAGACATGCACATTAAGCTAACTGGCTGTTCCAAATTGCCCCTAGGTGTGAGTGTGAATTATTGTGTCTGTGTGTGTTGGTCCTAAGTTAGATTGGCGAGCTGTTTAGCGTGTACCCCGCCTTCGCCCAGTGTTGGCTGAGATAAGCTCCATCCTCCCAGGGACCCTATTAGGAGAGAAGTTCGTCGAATGAGTGAGTGATTTAACACATGAGAATTAATGCTCTGTGCAAGGAGACAGTGAAACTACATCTCGAATACTAATCAAAACTAATACGTCTATAATTTAATGGAATGCATGTTGAATAATATTCCCGTCAGCACAGATTGCATCAGTTAATTAATACAGATTCTGGGGAGAAGAATTATTAAGGGCGGGTGATATGACTAAAATTCCAAGTCACAAAGCATTCCCATGATGCATCATGTATCACAGGACACTACCAACAAAATATCAGCAATATATTTCTCATTCATTCATTCATCCATTTTCTAAACCGCTTAATCCTAAATAGAGTCAAGGGACGGGTTGGCGCCTGTCTCGGCCGACTGTGAGCTAGGGCGGGGTACACCCTGGACAGCCCACCAGGCCATCACAGGGCAAACACACACAACCATTCACACTCACAATCATACCTAGGGGGGGATTTCGTTACAGCCGATTAGCTTACTGTGCATGTTTTTGGACTGTGGGAGGAAACCAGAGCACCCGGAGGAAACCAACACAACATGCAAACTCTGCACAGAAACACCCTGAGCCTGGGAATCGAACCCATGCCTTCTTGCTGTGAGGCGAACATGCTAACCACTACACCACCATAATATATATATATATATATATATATATATATATATTTTACTGTTATATTAAAAATGGCTTTAATGGTATTTTTATTTAATAATCAGTTATTAAGGTATAGATATAGGTTTAAATGCCGCCTTTTAGCTCCAGGGTCCAGGGTTTGATTCTGAATGCAGGGTGGGTGTCTGTGTGCTGTTGTTGTTTATGTTCTCCCTATGACTCCCTGGAGGGTTTCCACCCAACTCTCAAAGGATGACAACAGGGGAATTGGTTTAGATAAATTCCTCCTATAAAAGAGAGAGAGAGAGAGAGAGAGAGAGAAAGAGAGTGTGTGTGTGTGTGTGTGTGTGTGTGTGTGTGTGTGTGTGTGT
>JAOUQZ010000026.1:3764191-3798518 GCA_028564935.1 Neosilurus hyrtlii
GGAGGCTGGCGCCCATCTCAGCCGACTCTGGGCGAGGGCAGAGTACACCCTGGACAGCTCGCCAGGCCATCGCAGGATTCTGGGATATATGAAGTCTTTTTAGTATTGAAGTCTGTAATCATTAGGATTGATGTGATGATGGGGGCAGCAATCTCCGTTTAAATCACAGAGATGGGAGTACCTTTAAAATGTATATAAACTCCGTGGATGCTACCTACACCTCATTTTAATGAACACAACCAGATATTTGTGACCTGTATAACTGAGTGGAGCCCCGTGGGCATGGCTGTCCCGTGTCCGTCCGTACCCCGTTGCTGATTTCATGGTGATTGGTGGCACTATAAATATGGAGATTCGTCACATTCCCTGTCCATGGTTAGTGTAAAAACACTCAAAGAATGAGTTCACACATTGACACTTTATGTAGTGTAGAGACGTCATAGTTTTCTACATCAATCATTAAACACTTACATTGTAACAGTTTTTATTTTTGGCCTCAGACTACACAGGTGCATGCTGGGAGTATGGACATTTGAGAACTGATTCAGTCCATTGTGCTCGTCATCACCCCCTCCCTATGACACGCACACACACAATCTTTGTGGCAGCACGGAACATGAACTCGTTAAAAGTATAATTAAATTGATGAGACAGGTGATACAAATGAGGGCAGTGGTGGCTCAGTGCTTAAGACTCTGGGTCACTGATCAGAAGAAGGGTTCAAGCCTCAGTCCCACCTGTTTGCCACTGTTGGAACCCAATATATTCAGGATTTTATAAATTTTCCCAGAGTCTGCTGAGATTAGCACCAGTCTCCCTGCGACCCTAGTAGGATTAAGTGGTTTGGTAAATGAATAAGTCAATGATTTTATTGTTATAAATTCAGTAGTGAATAAAGTCAGAAGTGGTTTATTCCTGTAAACTGATCCAAAACTTTCTGTTACTAACCAAATGTCCTAACAAACGGTTTTATGTTAGCTAGGTAATTCGCTAGCTCCTTACCTGAAACCCTTGAGCGAGGCTCTTAACCCTAATTTGCTAAGATGTACAAATGAGATAAAATGTAAGGTGCTCTGGATCAGGGTGTCTGCCGAACCCTATCAATGTAAATGACTGAAAATTCAGTCGCTGGTTCGATTCCCGAACCAGCAGGAAAAATGTGTGGCGGTGGGGGAGTGAGCTGCACCTTCCCTTCCTCCACCTTCATGGCTGAAGTGCCCTTGAGCAAGGCACCGAACACCCAACTGCTCTCCGGGCACATTCCTCTGCTCCAAGTGTGTGTGCTCACTTTGGACGGGTTAAATGCAGAGGCAATAATTTCCCTTGCAGGATTAATACAGTACAGCAAAATATAAATAAATAAACAAACAAATAAATAAAACCCATTAAAAATGTGAAGCCATACATGTTGACAATGACACTATTGTGCAACCCCATCAATCTGACTACTGAGCATTCACGGAAATACTACAGTCAGTCTCTGTCTCTCTCTCGCTTTCACACACACACACACACACACACACACACACACACACACGTAAAGCTTCACACCCAAATCTGTTTTTGAAATACAATAAAAACACACAGTGTATTAAGATTAAAGTGAGCACTAAGCTTCTAGTTTTGGTATAAACATGGAGAAAAAAGTCTCACTTGCTGACGCTGCTTTGTGTGATTCACTCAAATAGCTAAGAATTAAATGGAATCCACCCAGTTCACACAAGTTGGGTTGATTATGGGTGTGTGGAGTCTGTCATAAATGCTACCCTGCACATTTTAAAAAAAAGCACGCAGTATGATTATATATTTTTTAATAATAACTTTGAAACTAATTAAAACATAAAGGTTGTACAGCAAAGCTTCATTAACACGACCCCATACGGGAGGGGTGGGGGGGTGTAAGAGGAAGCGGTGTCATAGCGTGGACTGTGTAAGCACAAAATTTCCAGAAACAAACTTTCATTCCTGTACATGTGTGTAAGATGTGTAAAAAGTGGTGCAAAAAAAGGAAGAAGGAAAAAAAAAAAGGAGGAAACTGGTCTTCGGTTCATTTACAGTAACGACTGATGAGTCTTAATCACAAAATCTTCAGATTCGTCCTGATTTATATCCTTCACAGCTATCGTACAAGAAATTAAACAGAAACACAAACATGCTGGAACCAAGCATCACATTATCACTGTAGAAATCAGAGTAAGGGGTGTTTTCCTGATGTGGCCTGCATGGATGGTCATCAGGTTCAACAAAGGCTCATATTACAAACGGTCTGTTAAGCTTTATTATAAACACTTACTACAGGGCTCTCTGCTGGATACCAAGGTTACATGTACAAACAGTACATAGGCGTTTTTTTTTTAATCATTGCTAGCAAGCCAGTCACTTAACTAACAGTGTATTAAGATTAAAGTGAGCACTAAGCTTCTAGTTTTGGTATGAAGCATCACTTCCCTGAGAAGTCCTTTTAAACGCACTCTTTATTTTACTGTGCGCCGTGCGTCGTGTTTCCATTCTAGACGGAAAGAAAGTGTGAAACCTCTTTAGCCTCCCTCAAGAGAAATAACACTCACTCACAGCTTAATCCTACTACTAGAGTCGCAGGGAGGCTGGAGCCTATCTCAGCCTAAGCAGCTCACCAGGTCATTGCAGGGCCAACACACTCATACCTAGGGGGCAGCAATGACCCTAACTAAAGTGCACGGCTTCGGACTAACGGAAAAAACCAGAGTACCTCGAGGAAACCCGGGCAAGCACGGGGTGAAACACGTGTGCAAACTCCACACGCTCCAAACGCCTTCGGGACTCGAACCCGGGACTGTCTCGATATAAGGTGGATGCACGAACCACTCCGCCACTGCACCGCCAACAAATAACCCCGATGTATACGTTTTTAACGTGACGTATAGGATGATTACAGAGGGCGTTTCTACACCTCCTTTTATAGTTGTGTAGGTTTTCCCTGGTTAGGAATAACTAGAAATAAACTGGATGCACAGGCAAGAAGCGTGGCACTGGAACCGGTGGCGTAGTGGTTATGGTGCAGGGATCCTGATCGTGAGGTCACGGGTTCAGATCCCTGTTAGACCCCCACTCCACCAGGGTACCGGTAAAAAAAATACCGGGAGGGTACCTTAGCGTCCCATCCAGGAGGAGCTGAACACAAAGCTCCGCCCTGACGAGCCTGGGTGCAAAACCTGAAAAAGGAAGGCACGGAGGCCTGTTATACAGTGAGTGTAGGGTTCATTGATCCGGTCAGGATTCGGGGCACGAGCAGAGACCGGTACCCCTTCCTACTGGACACGCAGTGCATTCCTGGGGTGTAGGACACATCCTGTGATCTGCTGCACTTATACAGGCTGTAATAAAGCCCTCTGGAAACAAGACACACCACTCACTGTGGGCTCCAGCGGTCACGTGACGCGAGATGGGTCAACGCTCGCGCAGCTGCGCCTGCGCAGATCGAGCAGTCAGTCAGTCAGGAGCAGCTTTATAAAATTATAGGCCAAGAGTGTGTTGTGTGTGTGAGAGAGAGAGAGATAGTAATTGTGTTTACACACAGAATTACGGTGTGTTTAAGAGCTTAACGACACCTAACGTCGACACACATAAACACAAGGCCTGTCGGGAACATTCTGGAAAGGATACAGGCACTTATGGCGTAGTTTTGTAACGCATACATGCTCAAACAACCAGCGTCAGAGCTGTGTAGGACACGGTGGTGTTATCTGACACTTCAGACACGACTTGTGTACACAACAGGAAGAGAATAAAAACACTCACTCACCTAAAACAAAACAGCAGACAACGGCGAGGCCGGTCACCGGCTTGTGGGCCATGATTTCGGACAGCGGGGTTAATAATGCACGCGCAGAAGTCGAGATGGGTGACGAAGGCTGTTCTCTGCACTGACAGCAGCGTAAACACCCCCCTCAGGAGTCACGCGCTCGAAGCCCGAACCGAAGCTCTGTTTAAAAAAATATCCGTCAGGTTTGCTTGTTAAATCCGTCTGCTTTCCAGCTCCTCGGCGCTCGTCTGCTGGACTCGGTCAGGGGAACACAGAGAGCTGTGTGGAAGTGTTGGTCTTTGATGCGCGTGAATATCAACACCGGGAATGTTCTAGTCATGTGAGTCAGGCGAGTCGCCCACAGCACCGGTCACGTGGTATCGAGCAACTTTTTTTCCCTTTTAACAACAAAAAAAAAACACTACAAGCATATAATCAGCAACAGAGGAGGTTTTTTGGTTTTTTGTTTTAATGCACACAGTTTTACTGTGTAACAAATCATTAATTTCAGGAAACGCTTAAGGCGCATACGTCATTCTGCGCAAACCGTGCGTAACAATGAGGGCCTTAAACGCGCCTGTAATGCGCTCCTCACGCGCTGCTCCATATGCTCCAGAAACACTTCCACACAAGCAGAAGCACTGTCATGATGAGCAATCTGGCAAACAAGGCCCCAAATAATATAAAGGCCCCATCTAATATAAATGTAGGATGTCTCAGTGTATTACATCATGTAATGTTTCCAGTCGAGTTGTACAGAAACTCAAATGCTAAATATTTCCACTCCAATATCCACTGAAATATTACTAGTCTTCATCTTCTTCCTCGTGGCCCAGGTTCGGGTTCGGGTCGCGGGGTCAGTAGCCTAAGCAGTGAGCGGGTCCAGTAGTGGACACCCACGCCTTCGGCTACCACCCAGCTCAGATTGCACCTGACACCTATAGCCCCTTCCACAGGTGGGACCCACGTCTTCTCCCCCAGGCCCGGCTCCAGGAGTTACCCCGTTAATCCACGTCCGGCCAAGGCGAAACTGTCCTAGAAATAATACTGCTCATAGAGAGAGTTCTTGTGAACCGCGCTCAGTCTGGACCTTCACCTAGGACCTGTTTGCCTTGGGTGACCTTACCAGGGGCATAATGCCCCCGACATCATAGCCCCCATGATCATTAGGGCACGCAAACCCCTCCACCACGATAAGGTGGTGATTCAAGGAGGCGATATTACTAGTCATAAAGGATTACATGTCATTCCACTGAAAAATATCTCGCCCGGGACCTTCCTGCTGTGAGGTGGACATGCTGTCCACTACGCCACCCAGAAAAATATCTTAAATTCTTTATCACATACAGTATAGGCTGTAGGCACCCAACCATCACATCCATATCTTCTTCAAACTATTGTCACAAAGTCATAAGCACACAATTGCCGAGATTGTCTTTTTGTATGCTGGAGGATTAGTTTTCCTTCACTAGAAAGAAAAGGCCCGAACCTGTTCCAGCATGCACCGTGTCCATAAAAACCTGATTTGCAAAAGCTTGGAGTGGAAGAGCTTGAGTTTCCTGCTCAGATCTCCGACCATCACCCCACTGAACATTTTTAGGATAAACACAGACCTCCTTACACGAGAGTTACCTAACCTCACTACCATCCACCCTCCACAATCTACTGGAAAGCCTTACCAAGAGTAGGGGTTATGACGTAGGGCATGGTATAGTACGTTTTTTTTGCCCCCTGGCAATCACCTGAAGGCACGTGTTCAGCAAACACATATATACAGGTGTGATGAGGTGCCAACAAACCTTTGCCCGGATAACCTAATACCAGTTTTACAACATGGAACGGAAATAAGAGCCGAATCCACTTCTAAGTGTATTTGTAGTACAAATGGTATGTATACTACATGGTTAGCACATCCGCCTCACAGCAAGAAGATCCTGAGTTCGATTACTGGGCGTTTCTGTATGGGGTTTCTATGTTCTCGCTGTGCTCATGTGGGCTTCCCCCATGTTTCCTCCCAGTGTCCAAGGACATGCACATTAAGCTAATTAGCTGTCTCAAACTGCTCCTAGGTGCGAGTCTGTGTAGGTCTTGCAATGGTCTGGCAGGGTGTAACATGCTCAGGGTGTAACTTGCCTTTGCTCAAGTCGTCGGAGTTAGATTCCAGTCTCCGTGCAACCCTAGTAGGATTAAACGGTTTGGCAAATGAATGAGTGAGTGACATACTACATGAGAGCAGTGCAATCCGCCTGGTCCACTATCCTGAGTAAAAATAAAAAATCCACTGAGCCAAATGTAATTATTTTAGTATATATTACACATAACAAAAACAAACCAAATCTAGATTTTTATAGTTTATATTTTGCATATTTTAAGTATGGCAGATGAGCTCCATGAGCACAGCATGAGCACTCTTGGTAATGCAGCTTTTAAAACTCTTTATAGAAAAAGAATAAACATATTATTACACAAACAAAATAAAAGGAAATTAAAACCATGCACTTCATGATGGAATCTTTAAAAACTGTGTTACTTTTATGTTTTCTGGGATGGTATTTTGTTGAATTTCGAGAATTCCAGAATCAGCGGCTGTGACAAACTGTGTTTGATCGCCGTTTCAATTCAATCATTATTCACTCAGGATAATGTCTATAGTCGCCCAGATAGCAAACCAATCAGAATGAGCGGTTCTCATGTAGAATATACCAATTATAATAATAAAAATGATTATTATATATTTTTCATTTTCTAAACCACTTAATCCTAATTAGGGTCGAGGAGAGGCTCAGCTGACTCTGGGCGAGGGCAAAGTACAGCCTGGACAGCTTGCCAGGCCATCACAGATTATTATTATTATCATCATCATCATTTTTGATTGGTGAAAAGCCATAAAATAATTCTTGGTATTGCATTATTGCCATGCGATAACCAAGCTATTGCACTGCATTGGGATAAGGTGAATAATTATTGCACTAGTTGCATGTGCGACACAGTAACATGACAGTCTATTCTGAAAATATTTTGAATGAATAATAAAACATTCTAGAATTCAGCTTTCATAGGATAGAGTCTTGGAGGGTCTTCACAACCCCTTGGCCAAATATTACTCCATATCATACTTCACCTTGTTTAATAATTGCTTATTATCCACCCAGCAAATGATAACGTTTAGATACGTTAGAATTTACCATAACCATCTTGTTTTATTTTACTTTCTGTATTCTCCAGTGTAGTAGATACTAAAACAGTTATTCATCTCAGTGTTGGTGGATATCACATTCCGTCTTTGGGACCATTCAGCGATATCTACCTTGCCTTCGGTGAATAATTGTAAAATATCCAAAACTGAGAGGTTACGTGAAAGCATGGATATATCTTCAGTGGTAATTCGGGCAGTTTTCTGTAATGAGTTGTTACTTCTGGTTGATAAGCCTTTCATTACTTCACAGGTCCATCATTCGTTCTTTTGAACTAAAAGCTGCTATTTAAAATTTGACCATGGACGCCCAGATGGTGAGGCAGTAGACATTTGACTTCACACCCTGAGCCCGTAATTCGACCAAAAAGTAAACTAAAGCTGAACTAGCACTGTTGTGTCCGGTCCATTTCACCCTCATGACACTTTCTCCCTGTCATCGTTGCTCATGGCCTCCTGAAGGTCACACATATGACAGACAGTGTGTCACATGTTTTTTTTTTTTTTTAAAAAGTGTGATATTATCACTTGTTTTCAACAAAACCACTTATTGCGTAATCTGGTTGAACTTAGGTTTTCCTGCGGTACTTATCAAACATTAATCAAACACTTCAGTAGTGCACTGAGCTTTTAAGAGTCCATTCGCGTATCTCTCAGTCAGTACATTTTAACTGAATATAAAGGTTTTATGGTGAAGCCACCCCAGCTCACTGGCTAAGCCCCTCTCTCTCTCTCTCTACATTTCGATTCAATTTTATTTCCAAGATCCATGACTGCATTCCATGTTTATTTAATAAGCCTGGGAAGTGAACTGTTCTCTTTAAAAGTCAGCAATAGTACAGGGGGACCTAATAAAACCTCCCACAAAAAAAAGTGAGAAGCTCGGCCATCTGGGAGGAGCTCGGAGTAGAACTGCTGCTCCTGAATGTTGAGAGTAGCTAGTTGAGGTGGCTCGGGCAACTGAATAAAATGCCCCGGGATGCCTCCCTGCTGTGCTGTTTCAGGCATGTCCAATCGGAAAGAGACCCCGGGGTCAACCCAGAACACGCTGGAGGGACCATGTCTTTTTGCTGGTCTGAGAACGCCTCGCTGTCCCTCTGGAAGAGCTGGAGAAAGTGGCTGGGGAGAGGGACATTTGGACCTCACTGCTTAGGCTGCTGCCCCTGCCCCGCCCCGCCCCGCCCCACCCCCGGATCAACCAGATGATGATGATAGGGGGAAAAATGGTTAAAGAGAACCAAATTATTATTTTCACACATGAAACTTCATTCAGTACAGTTTTTATTCATCACGTTTTAAAGATGATCCTCCAAAATGGTGGCCGTTGTTGTCTATACACGCTTGGGGGTGATTCCTGAAGGTTCATGGCTCGACGGGTCGTGTCGGGTGGAACAGCGGCGATCCCATGCTGAAATAGCAACCTTAAGGGCTTCAAGAGTTCTGGGTTAAGGAGAATGCACTCGTGATTTAAGGTAGCGCCACTGAAAGAAAATCACAAGGGGCGTGGTCAGGGGAACGGGCCAACCACCCAACATCGCCACAGTACGATATCACCTGACCCGGAAACATTTCCCTCAGCACTTTCAGTGACCTTCGAGCGGTGTGTACTCCATCGTGGCTCTATCTTACTGAGACCACACATCGAGTTCGTCAAGATCAAGGTGTTCAAGTTGGGGTTGGGCCACCAACAGACCTCAGCACCACCTCGCTCTCCTGCCTCACCAAGTTTCATGTGTGCAAATAACTTGATTGTTGTTTTTTGATTGATTGTTACCTTCATAATGTGGGAGCTTTTTGGGTCACCCTGTATTTATAGGAGAGAACCTAGTGTTTAAGAGCCAAGTCAGAAGTACTTAACCCCTCCATTTCACAGCAACTTGAGATGTCCAGCACTTTCTCTTTACTTTGTCAACCACCTTTTTTCATTCAAGTGACAAACTGCTTCAACAGATCGCTGCATAATTGATTACGGGATGAGGATACAGTCTGGGCAACACGAGTCCATCCAGTACAGATTTCTGATTCTCACATCCTTCCATCTCACATCCTTAGCCAATAAAAATCACCGATGAGACTCATCCAACAGTCAGGATTCAGCTTCGAGCCGAGCTGTGGTATGTGCCATCTAGATCTAGAAATTCCTGGACGCAGGACGCAGCGAGTCATGGTGTCACCAGGGTGGAGGGAACCCAGCACGTTTTAAATATTATCATTCTCCTATGAAATATCCTGTCTTAAATATCTTAGTGACGAGGACGTAAAAGCAAATGGTCATCAGAGATTTAATTCTTTCATTCATTTATTTTCTAAGCCGCTTACTCCTAATTAGGGTCGCGGGGAGGCTGGCGCCCATCTCAGCCAACTCTGGGCGAGGGCGGGGTACACCCTGGACAACTCGCCAGGCCATTACAGGGCCAACACACTCAACCATTCACTCTCACATCTAGGGACAATTTGAAACAGCCAATTAGCCTACTGTGCATGTTTTTGGACTCTGAAAGGTACCCGGAGGAAACCCAAGCAAGCATACAAACTCCACACAGAAACACCCCAAGCCTGGGAAACAAAACCAGGACCTTCTTGCTGTTAGGAGAACGTACTAACCACTATGCCGCCAGATTTAATACATTCTTAACTTTATAGAAATACAATAATTTTTTTTTGCACACGGTGGTGTTTGACACAACACTGGTAGCTGAAATATCGTAAGTAAAAATGGTTGAATCGATGTCTGCCTATGTTTAAAAGGAACACATCCTCATACACTACAAATGCGAAGAGCCAGAGAGGTTAGACAGAATATTTTTAGTGGTGAATTAGAAGAAAAAAAAAAAAAAAAAAAAAAAAAACTAGCACACCCATATTCACACAACACACACACACACACACACACACGCACAAAAATGTGCTTTGCAGAGTCTTACAAAAATCGACCATTTAGTTCCTTGTAGCCTTTTTTCAGTGCGTGAAACCTAGAGAACATGTGACAGAATCCAATCTCGCAGTATGTATCTGTGTGTTAGTGAAGCTTTCGCGAGTAAAACACTTGGTTTATTAACATTCTCATAGCCTGAGTGAAGATGGTCAAAAACCCTGATGCTAACACCACCTGCTGCTATTCTTAACTAAACACACCTCCATTCTCCGGCAAAATCTGACAGATCAGCAGTCAGAACGGCTACGATATCAACTAAACTATTAGCGCATGTGAGAGACATAAAAAGAGAAGACTGACTACCCAAACAAAAACAACAAACAAACAAACAAAAACAAGTAAGAAATAAACAAAGTGCTTGTTTGTGGAACTCATCCGCTGATCATTGTCCTGGTGCGATTCTCCCGACGTCACACTTTTAACACCACCGCTTGAAAAAGTACAGTAAGGCCCCATGCCAACCGTAGTCACTGTATTGGTGGGCAAAATAAGGGTCCTTAAAGGGTGGCTCACGGGCTGTCGTAGACCACACTGCCCAGGAAAGGGCAGATCTCAGATCAGTGGCTGTGCCTCCGGACCGGATCTCAGGCAACGTAATGATACTGGTTGGGGCTCTCTTTGTCTCTCTCCATGTAGTCTCGGTCAATCAGGGACTCGATTCTCTTCTTCAGGTCACCTGGCTGTGAGAGGAAGTGAGAGACATGGTACAGGAGGTCATTTATTAACTGCTGCACTGAGGACTGGATTCAATGATCAGTAAGTACAAACCTGTTCTTTATAGGATGAAAAAGAGCAGACAAAATAAACATCATACATAAAGATAATTTGGTTTAATGACCTGAGGATCTAATTATTAATACAGCTGGATTGAACAGTTTCAGATGAAGTCGTGTCGCCCATGATAGACTCAGATTCTTGGTGACTGACGGGAGTGAAACCTGGGGGTGTCGCTTGCTGTTGCAGCTAATCCACCACAAAGGATGTATGACCCCTGCCACACATTGACTATTCAGCCAGTGTTTGAGAAATTTGTTGAATATGCTAGCATATGTCGAATAAGTCAGGGGAAGGGTTTGTGTAAGTTAACAGCACGCTGGTATAAGTTTCGACGTATGCTAGCGTATGGTAGCTAAGTAACGCGATCATTCACACACGTTATTTGTAAGTTACTCACAAGTTGAATATAATGCCTAGCGTATTTTGAACCTACGCATCACTTATACCAATGAATACCTGGCGTGTTGAAAGCGTTCGCAACTTATGACCGAGTCTAACCTAAACAGCAGTGTACCCCCGACGATCTATACCCACATGTTCATGTCTCCACTTGGACTTCATGGCTGGCATGCATGGTTTTAATAATTGTGTGTGTAGTGTTCTCACCCGCATTTGCTTTATTTATTTGCTAGAGGAATCTTAGGAGATTTAAAGCAGACAGGATGCACCTGAGCTCAGTTTGGAGGCCTAGAGTCTAAATATTCAGCTAAAAGCTTACAATAATTCTTTGTTTCTTCAAAATCATTATATATATATATATATATATATATATATATATGGTGTCCAAAGACACCTTAGGCTTTGCAGTTTTTCTAAGTTGTCCGTGGTTTGCCAATTGATGCTGGAGTAAATTTGCTAAATTGATGCCTGTCAAGAACCTTTTTCCGCAGTTCAACGCAAGTCTGATAGGCTTTATGGCCGTCACACGGCTCCAACGCCAGGAGAGACCTTGCTAATGTATTTGTTTTCCCAATGAGACGGAGCCCCTCCCCACTTTGACAGGTTAGTGAGAGATTTCCTGAGCATCAAGGTTTCCTGACTGATCGAAGGGGTTCCTGAAATGGGCTCCGCGCTCCATGCCTTTTTCCTGTGGGGCTTTATCAAGAGAAAAGAATGATGCTGCAAAGTGATGAAGTGGTGCTGCAAAGCGTCGGAGAGGCCTGCACCTGAAGGTTGTCGAAAATGGAGGCGCTCATGTGGAGGTATACAGCTAGACTCCAAGATGCTGGACCATGATGGGAAGTCAAGCAAGTGAAACTGCAATGATTCCTTTGTTTATATTAAAAATATTAATGCACTCAGTTCTTGTGTCATTTTTAGGAATTTATTAAAAGTGTACAGTGACTTTTGGGACATCCGGTATATCTAAAATGTCCAAAAATACACTTTTTGTAAACGTATGCAGATTCGTTCCTTCATTCTAGAAGCTGCGGGGAGGCCGGTGCCTATCTCAGCCTACTCTGGACAAAGTCGGGGTACACCCTGAACAGCTCGCCAGGCAGCACCATTACAACCATTAACACCTAGGGGCGATTGAGAACAGCCAATTAGCCTAATGTGCATGTTTTTGGACTGTGGGAGGAAACCGGAGTGCCCAGAGGAAACCTACACAAGCATGGGGAGAACATGCAAACTCCACACAGAAATGGAATGGAATCGAACACAAGGACCTTCTTACTGTGAGGAGGACCTGCTAACCACTGCACCACCGTGCCGCCTGTATGTCGATGAATGGTCATTAATGGCACACAATCCATTCGAAATGAAATTATTAACACTATAAAGTGTGTCCTACACATAAAGTTGTGGTGAGAGCGGTACCTTCACAGGGAATTTGAGCTGGTTGTAGAGTTCGGACACCAGCAGATTATGGCTGAGAGTCTTTCTCATCTTCATGATCCTCACCACTGCGGCATCGATTTGGTACTGCCTGTCCTGGAAGACTCGCTCTGTGGTGCTCACCTGCTCCTCTACCTGCAGGGAACAAAACACAAGGCAAAACTGACACTAGGCATCGAAGCAAACGGGAAACTCCACATGTAGAACAGACCTCCAGGAATAAGGGGCATGCGGTTAAAGTAAAATAACCAGCTTGATGCAAAGCGAAGTTACTGTAAACTGCATGAGGAAACTTGAAGCCCTTTGATCTGAAAACTTACAGCTTTACCCCTGAATCATACAAAACTCTGACAATAAAGAGTCCTTCTAAAAAATACACACAAAAACACATCCTTCTATCCGCCCTTCCTTCCTTTCCGCCATCCATCGCTGCTTATCCGGGCAGTTTGAGCAGAGATCCCCCAGCCTCCCTCTCCCTGGCCACCACCAAAAGCTCTACCAGTAGAACACTGAGGTTGTAGGCCTGCTTCAGGGTCTCTCCTTAGATGGAAGGACATGCCAGAAATTTCTCATTTCCACTGTCTGCTCCCGTAATCGAACTCATTCGGTCACTACCCACAGCTTGTAGTCATAAGTGGCTTTTTGGCTCAGCGCTCTCTTCACCACGACTAATCGGTATGGTGTCCACACCATTGCAAACGCCATACCAATCTACCTGTCAGCAGTACCTCCTGCTCCATGCTTCCCTCATTCTTGAACAAGACCCCGAAATATTTAAACTCCGCCATTTGAACCACAACTCCTCCTCAACCCCGAAAGTGATCGGGCAATTATGGTATCTCACATAGAAAAGGGACACCGGGGACCCTGCCCTGTAGCTATGCCAGGCGGAGGAAGTTGTTGGCGAGTGCCTAGTGGTGGGGCCAATCTGGGATCATCACAAAAGAGCTACACAGGTCCCTCCTGTGGGCCTACCACTGGAAGAACAGGCCATAGGGGTCCAGTGATATGTGGACTGGGCCCCGCCTACAGCTGCAGCCTGATCCACATAGCACTGGACCCCTATGGCCTGTTCTCCCAGTGGTAGGCACACAGGAAGAAACAGTAATTTTGATTTTTGGCCTAAACAAGGAAAGCGAAGAAAACATGTGACTCCATTTTAGTGAAACAGATAATGATAATGTTTTCATGATTCATTTAAAGGAGGAAATATGAGCAGTTTAACAAAACACCTGGGGCCTCATGTACAAAGGGTGTGTACGCACAAAAACATTGCGTACGCAGTTTCCAACGGAAAAGTTCAGTTGTATCAAGAGAGAAATGTCCGTGGAAATGTGCGGTGCTTCACGCAAACTTCAGGGTTGGCGTACGCATGTTTCTGCAGCTGTTGGTGCTTTGGCGACACTTAGAGGTGATGCTGGGAAACTGTTTATAATGTGAACTTTAGTCCTCAGAGTTGATTAAAGCGCAGTTTGCAGCGAGAGCCGGTTTTCATAATGTAATCGGCGCTGTCACTGCACACACATTGCTATAAATGCGCCATTACAGGATGAATTTATATCAACAGGAAGCATTTTCATTCCATCACTGTACAAATCACATGTGATGCGCAAATGCTATGCACTAACAGTGTGGTGAGGTTTCCTGGTTCAACCACGATTCATAACAGCATGGTTGGGAACTACAAGCTGGCACTGTGCGCGATGGTGATTTCAACCCTTCACCAATGCATTTATTGAGTCACTGATATTTGTGTGGATGCCTGTGAGCAGGTGGTCATTAATGCCACCGATTGCACAGCACAGCGCGGGGAGGACACGGCCAGTCGGACAGGCAGCAGGAATCCCCCGTTTCTGTGACCCAGAGTCGCTGCGGATGGTGGAGGAAACCATGAGTCTGTAGCTGCGTGTCCGTCTCACTGTCTGTTTTAAAAAATAAATAAATCGTACTTAAGCATGAGTCAAAGTCTTGTATATCCTCTTCCTTGTACTGGCATGTTTAAATTTGCCAAACCAAAGAGCATGCACACATTTCCACATGAACCTCCATCTTACAGGGCGGTGAGGTTTGGGGTGATCCGTGGCCCCACATGCGCTCCCACCACCCCTGAAAGAGCAGCATCACCTCTGACTGCGGCGACTCTCTGCTCAAGCGGGGAGAGGTCCTCCTGCTCTGTCCCCCCCCCCCCCAGACTGGGTCAGACTTTGGCGGTGGGCAGCCCGTCGTCCGCTTAACGGCCACCATTAAGTCTGACCACTTCTTTTTTAACTCCGTGTGTGTGTTCACCTTTCCGACCCCACAGCACCGACTTCCTCACACACACTCTCTCCCACTCAGACCTCCTGTGTTTGGTGTTAATGCTGGAGAACAGCGTGCCAAACACTACATTCTTGCGCGCCTCCCCGTCTTCCTCATATTATAAGGGTTTTCTGATCCTGCGAAGAGAGGAATCTCCGATTCAGGTTCATTTAAATATAATTAGCATATTTAAATAGGAACTTGGACAGGGAGGGGTCGGGTACTCCTACATGTGCGCTCAATTCCACGCTGATTCGGATGTTCAAAGGAAATGTGCTTGGATTCATGCGTTCGCACATATTCATACATCTGAATTTTTTTGTGCGTACGACATTTTCTGGATTTTTCAGTAAGAATTCCACGCAAGTCTTTGTACATGAGGCCACTGGTGACGAAACAGAAAACTAACCTTCCAGAAATGCAATCATTTAAGTAATGAACTGATAACCCTACTTGTTTCACAGTCTCATCTTCTTACCCTAGAGCAGGTCTGTCATAAAAAAAATCATAACCAAATGAATACATTTGTGATGCTGGGAATGTTGTAAACAGTCCAATAGCTAATCAGTAACTGAACTGATAACATTCCAGCCTGGAGCAATAACACACAGCATGCATTATAAAACAGTAACAACACCACACATTCCAACTCATGACACAGTTATAGCGAAGCTCCGAGCGGCACAAGCGGAGCCCCATACTTAAGAGAAATGGGTGTAGCATTAATCTGATGTTTTGTGACGCGAACATTGTGTTCGTACGTGTACACGTGGGAACCCCGTGGTGATATTTTTCATGCTGGTATATAACCGTTTTACTGGGATATTACCTAAGGATAGACATCATTAACACTAACAATCCTCATCATGCAGCAGGATACTGTTTAAAAAAAAAAAAAAAAAAAAAAAAAGAGAACACCTACCGTCTCCTTCATCTGAATCTGGTTGATTTTGATGCGGAACAGTTTATGTTTGAAGTCGTTGTTGAAGTTGAAGCGGTCGCCGTCCTCCACGTCTTTCCCTTTAGGATTTTTATTAAGTACGCGAGCTTTCCCACATGCCAGGGACTGTAGCGTGCGTCTCAGCTCACTGTCCTCTGAGGGAACAACAAAACAACTCACTGATCTCAAACTGAAATCATGACGCAACATCCAGGAAAAGTACATCACTATTTTATATACAGGGACTCAAGTAACCCTGGGTTTACACTGAGGCCACGATGTCCGCCATCTCCACAGTTAAAAAAGGTGTGGAGCTCCATGATTTATGAGCATGCTTGGAGCACAACTGGGGTATAAAAAGGAGGCAGGGTGCATCCAAGAAATGAAACTTGAAGGAATCGTGTTTCCAAGTTCATGAAGATCCCCTACGATGGTGCACTGATGTCTGTTACACTCTGTTAAAGTCTACTGTGCTCTACCACTACGATTCTACCAAGTTCCCCCGAGATCATCACGATTCCACCCAGTTCCCCCAAGATCATCACGGTTCCACCCAGTTCCCCCAAGATCATCACAAATCCACCCAGTTCCCCCAAGATCATCACAAATCCACCCAGTTTCCCCAAGATCATCACAAATCCACCCTGTTCCCCCAAGATCAACACAATTCCACCCAGTTCCCCCAAGATCATCACAAGTCCACCAAGTTCCCTCAAAATCATCACGATTCCACCAAGTTCCCTCAAAATCATCACGATTCCACCAAGCAAATCGTGGAGATCATGGACATTGTGGCCCCGGTGTAAACCCAGGATAAAAAATGTATCAGTAACAATCCTCTATTAATACATTTTAATATTTTGAAGCACAGTTACTACTGCTTTCTCTCTGAACGTGTGCGATCCGCATGGATGTGCAACCATATTATTGCATGTAGACTTGCTCATGATTTGGCTCACATTCCTGCTGCAATTATGGAGTTGTGATACACAGTGAAATTACAAGCCTTACATCATCCTACAACAATGACACACCACATTCATTCCTGATGCTGCACAGTATATGTCCAAGTAGCTGATGTGGTGTTCTCTTTGGTGAACGGGGTATTCGGGTTCTACTTCATCAACACTCAGCTCATTCATTATTATTATTGCTATTATTATTGCTAGGGTGACAGTGGTTGAAAAGTGAGACCTGGGCACCACTAAATGCGGATTTTTAAAACAGAACCAAATGTTCATAAAAAACACTCAAAGATTGTTTTATTATTATACTGAATTACAGGCCACGCCCTTATTACCCTGGCTCACAATAGCTTCCACTGACAGCATAATATCTCCAGTTTAACTATAATTCATCCATCTTCCGAACCACTTAATCCTATTAAGGTCGAGGGGAGGCTGGAGCCCATCTCGGTACACCCGAAAAACAGTCCATCAGTAGTTTAACTGTAATTTGAACTTGATAGTCTTATGACCTCTCGAATCTTTTTTTATACACAATCACAGTACAAGAGTCTCTAAAAACAAACACCAGACCTTTAATAAGCAACACATGATGAACTGCAGATTATTCATAATCAGGTAAATGCTTACATTATTACTTATTGCTCCGATACAAGCCATCTCAGTTTGTTTTTTTATATCTCCTACATTTATTTATTACTCTACAGTTATTCTCTCTGCTTCACAGTGTCACATCAGTCTCTGATAACGCCTTTCCTTTACCTATTCCTGTAGCTGATTGAATCTCCTCCAGCGTAAACTCCTCCCCTTCATTGTACATAAGCAGGACAAGTGTCTGGAATAGAGATACCTGCAGCTCCTTTTTACCCTGCAGAAACAGAAAGACAGATGGATATGGTAAACATCTCAAACTCAGCACCACAGCCTTGTGTGTTTTGCTAAAAGTGTATCCAGGTGAGGTTCGAGTCTGACCTCCTTGAACTCGGCTTTAAGCACCGCATGGCCCAGTGTGGGCTGCCACTGAAGCTTTCGCCCGCTGTGCTTCCCGAGATAGAACGTTTTGAACACTTCCTGAAGCTTCACCATCTAAAGAAACACAGACCATCATCAACGCAAGAGCTGACTGTGTGTGCGGTGGAGTATGGTTGATAAAGTTTGTTTTTGGGCTCTCTGTTCAGACTTAATGTACGAACCTCAGAAGGCAGATGGACATCCATGGGGGTGTAGGTGGGCCAGTAGCCCATGGTGAGGATGTTGACGGTCAGATCAATATTGCTGGGTTCGCTCTGATTCTGCATGTACTGAGGAGGGTGAAACATGGAAACTGTGAGCTTAGTGACCACAACCACATGCTAGCGTTCATCTCAACAACAAGAAAGAGATTCAAAAGCTTTCTCATGCCACAGATGTTATGACCACGTGTGACACTTGGTTACTTCTGACTCATGATAGCAAATACGTGCAACATAAGCTCAAACGTATCGATGCCTTCTTGTAGGCGTAGGTAGGTAGGCTCGTCGGTGTAAACAGAACAGTGCTGGGGGAACTGTGTCTGTCCTGGGTTTTAATCTGTATAAATCCTAAATGTTGAAGAGGGAACTGGGAAATGTTGAAGAGGGAGCTACCTGCTCCTACTAGGGGAGGCCGGAACCTTTTAGTTGACACGGTGTGAAGGCGGGGCTACACCCTGAACAGCTCGCCAGACCATCACAGGTCCAACACACATACACTTACACCTAGGGGCAATCTGGAACAGCAAATCAGCCTAACGTGCATGTCTTTGAACTACGGGAAGAAATTAATGCCGTGAGGCGGTCATGCTAACCACAATGCCGCAGTCATCCATTCACGATTTAAAAAAATAATAAAAATTTTCATAAAGAAGGGACGAAGACGCCTGTTCAAAATTTTAGGTAAGGATTTTGTACCTGCTTGAACTGGATCATAATATCTTTGGAGAGCTCCATATCCTTGAACATCCCCTCGAGCTTGCTGGTGAACGCTGCACCACATTCTGAAAAAGAAAACGGGCATACATAACATCACATTGCGTCGGAGGACCGCGCTCCATTACTCTGTCTGGCCTGTGTGCTTCAGTGGAACGTCTCTAATGGAAATGTAATTCGAGCGTGTAGCACTTCGTATAAGCCTGCATCTTTTTTTATATGCTAAAAAAGTGAACAAGATACCTTTGAGGAAGTGACTAAAATCCGCAGGAAACATCTGTATACCTTTAGACCCATTAAAGAGCCATAATTATACATGATTATATCACTTTAGGTCATCCTGCCTTTCCAGATAGCAGAGTTCCACATCACTCTCTGATCATTTACACCTTGGACGTGATTTATTCCAGCAATGTGGCATATCTGTAAGATAATGAAGTGAGCTCACCCCAGCTGACTGGCTTAATACTGCACCAGATGATACACTGTAGGTTCTGCTCAAGATTAATTAAAATATGACATAAAAATTTTATACTAGTGTGTCTATGGGACCCTTCAGACTTGGTAGAATTCCAAAGTAATGATTAAATCAAATCCTTTTATTATTCAATCAAACATTTTCTAAGTAGACGGTCACGTTACTACGTTTTATGTGCTACTCTTGCAATAATTATTCAACTTTCCTCAATGGAAACAATGCAATAATTCAGTTATACCACAGCAACAATGCAATACCAAGTATTATTCAATGGCTTTCCACCAATCAAAATCAAGAACATCTCTGAAATGAATAATACGGTCTTTCAGTGAATTCAAATGATGAAGTATTTCAATGGAATTCATTAAACTCTTGGGTTACTGATCCCAAGGTTGGGGGATTCGAGCCCCAGTATCACCAAGCTGCCACTATTGAGCCCCTGAGCAAGGCCCTTAACCCTCAACTGCTAAAATGTACGAAAAATGATACACGCAAGTCGCTCTGGATAAGGGCGTCGGCCAAATGCCGTAAATGTAGTTCTTGAGATGTAACCCAGATGAAATTCAAGGTAAGTTCAAGGTAATTTTGACAAAGTATAAGGACAAGTAAACTAACTATGCTATGCACACCTGCGCATCATAGGAAACCTGCATGCAGAAATTTGAAATGGATTTTGAAATCCGCCCAGCAGTTCTTGAGAAATAGCCCGGAAAAAGTTTTACTGTGGACGGTGATGCAAGCTATGACAGTATCCTGGTACTGACATTCTGATGGCTAAGGGTTAATACATTTTAAAAACAGATTTCCTTTATGATAACGGAGACTTTAAGGGGTGGATCCTCATAACCAGGTGCCAATCAAAACATTGGGAGTGAACACAACTGACATATCAAACTTTCAAACATGTCAGCAGTCAGAAACATTTGGAGCCTGCAGGAGTGGTGAAATTTTTTAAATACTGCAATTTTTGATTATTTGCATTCATTTCCAAAATGCTTCATTTGAAAGAGGATTCGATCCTATTCACACTATAACTCACCTGGTTCTTATTTGGTATTTGTTTTTATGAGAGTCATGGTGCAATAACACCCGATCTCTACAGCAAGACTAAAGAACTAAACCTGGGTTTGTACCGGGGCCACCATTTGCACAGTTTAAGCAAACCGCAACACGGATCATAGAGAATCGAATTCTGCTTTATTTCAGAGGGGTCTGAGAAGTGTGGGGGGGTAAGAGCGTTTGCATATGGACAAGAAAATGCGAAAATGCTGAATAACCACTACAAGTGAGGGGCGGAAAGAGACCAAGTGTGAAAACACCCATAATAACCTCAGCCAGTAGTGGAGCTCACGCATATTTGGTATAATGGTTATGAATTTGAACAAATTTGACTCGATAATCAAGATTAATTAACTGAATGAACCGTTTGAGTAAATTCACTTGATTTTTAGTGTAGCTTATAAAGCAAACATCAGGAGTAGTTGATATCTGGGCTTCTCTGTGCTAACATTAACCATGAAACACAGAGCAGCCCTCTGCTTGAAAGTATCACACCGCTTGCTCACTCTGTTTAACAAAAACAGTCAGCTCTGGTATTAAACCGCAGCTGCTCAGAGACTTCCTGTTCACATAGTCATGTGATATTGTGCTCTCTGCTTGTGATCTGTGTTGGGAAATCGCCTGGTGGACTTTCCGTCAATGGTGACAACTCGGTCAAGGGCATTTCCTTCTCGAGCCCCCTCCACACAAACGGGTTTCACCGAGCTGTTGTGTTAAAGCAGACACACAGAGACCATCTCACCATGCTTGAGTTTGGACAGCATGGATTTCTCCGCATCCACAGAGGCACTTTTTCCCACCAGCAGGCGCTTCGCTAGGTCCTTTTTGTAAAAGGCTTCAAACACGTCTTTACCTAGAGAGAAAAGATACGGGCGCTTATGGAAACAATCCTTCAAACATTAAGATATAGAACAATAGGGAATATATTTACACACTATATCAAGAGATCATGAGGACCAGAGCCTTTTCTAGATAAACAATTACCGTGGATAAAGCGGAAGATAATCATGATCTTGTCAAGGATTCTCTCCAGCTCCTCTTCTGTGGCCTCCTTGTTACCAGCACGTAGTTTGGAGTCTACATACTTGGCTGCAAAACCACACACACACACACACATTTATCCACTGTGTACAATCATCCTCAGAATTTCTTCGTCTCCCCAATGATGCTCACAATACCTAAAGGTCAACCATACTGCTCGGTATATCTATGGTATGTGCTTTTGTACCTACATCACTGGTATGAAGCCCGCCGGAAACGTATTTCAAAGAAACAGGTCAAGATTTTTATTTAGTGACATTACTTCTGAATGCAGCATAAGTGCACCAGAAACTAACCTACAAAAGCATGTGAGATGTTTCTTACTAACAGCTCTTGCAAAATTTCACACTGAAACCATTAACACACCATCAGAACTATTCACTCACTACCACACACACAGACACACACTCATCTCAAAACACTGAAGATGTAGAAAACCACAGACTCATGTTTGAAGTTAAAAAAAGAAAAAAGAAAAAAAAAAAAAGTTAAGTTTAATTTCAACTGTATCGTACAAGTTTTTACAGCTGATCCTAAATTATAGTAAATTATGTGCAGACCTGTACCGAATTATGGACCACTCACTACAGCACACTGATCATTAACAACATAATAAAAGCCTGAAAGTAAGGTATGAGGAAATCACTCTTAGCTAGCAATGTTTGGGAAATTCACTCGTGGTGTTTGGTTAAAGTTTCTCTTTACACAACATGATACATGCAGGAAGATTATTTAGAAAAAAGAGTGCAAATAAAAACCTGCCCCCATCATTTTGGTCAAACACGTGAAGATGAAGTGTCAAATTATAAGTAAAAAGCCAGAAAGGATATTTCCGTAATGGGTTTTTTTTTTTTTTTTGGATGGACTCAAAATCTGATGGGTTTTCCCCCCAATTCTCTCTCTCTCTCTCTCTCACACACACACACACACACACAGTAACAAACTTCCATCACACACAAAGGTTCCCTGTGGTTTTCTTTATCATCATCATCATCATCATCATCATCACAGGGTACGCCTAAGCTACACTGACATTTTTGAGTAACCTCAAATCGGTCACTGCCTGTGATTCCACCACTGAGAAATAAGAAAATCTCTTGAATGATTAACAAAGTGACAACTGAAGAGGAAGGTTAACGACACTAGTTCTTAAAAAGGGAGGATTGACAGACTTTTTTTGCTCCGTCAATCTGTGCTGGTGATACTGTACTGTGGTGTGTGAAAACCATTTCTCTTTCTCACGCTCCAGGTGGCTTCAACTAAATAAATACCAAAATACCAGATACCAGTCGGATCTAATCCAGAACCTTCTACTTGGAGCGGAGTTAAACCATAAGTCCGGATGGCGGAGTCAGACCTGATCAAGAACCTTCTACCTGGGAAGGAGTGTAACCACATGTCCAGAGGGGTGGAGTCTGTGTTCTTGGCTGCTGCATTCTCTTTAAGGCCAGGCCAGATTCCTGTGCTGTGATGGCGGCTGATGTGGTATCTGGGGTGCCCCACATCAGCCTTAAGAAAACTCGTCTTACCTAGTTTGACAACTCCTATGTAATTTCCTTAACTTGCCCTCAGTAGCCTTCACTCTCATCTCACTCACTCATTTGCCAGAGCTCATGTTTGAAAGTTTGATATGTCAGTTGTGTTCACTCCCAATGTTTTGATTGGCACCTGGTTATATAAATCTTATTAGGGTCACGTGTAGGCAGGAGCCTATCTCGGCCAACATGGGGCGAAGGCAGGTTACACCCTGAACAGCTTGCCAGACCATTGTAGGGCCAACATACACACACCTTGAGGTCATTTGTAACAGCCAGTTATCCTAATGTGCATGTCTTTGGACTGTGGGAGGAGACCGAAGTACCCAGAGAAAACCTTCTGTGTTCTCCTCCTCCTCTGACAACACACAAGGACATGAATGATGAATAGCCTGGGTGAAACCTGAAGTGTTGCCAGTCCCTTGACCAAGAACATGAACGATTGAAGACAATATATGGAATCTATGACCATTTATGATCACACAACATGACACGAAGTCTGATCCCCACATAAGAAATAACACGGATGTAAAAATGTTTCCTAAAATATCTGACCGTACCCAGCATATACGCAACGGCTAAGATTTGAAAGGTTCCAAAGCAAATGACGGCGATGAGTAAACAAATTATAAACTGAGAGTTGTTATACGAAACGTGCACACCGCTACTCGTACCAATAAGCTCGGCTGGTTTGTTGGGTCTCTTGTTAATGAAGCTCTCGAAGGCCTCCTTCATGGCATTGATAAAGCCCTCGTTCCTCTGGAAGCAGCTGTGTGCAACGTTGTCCATTTTGTCCTTAAAGTCCAGCAGCTCCTGCACCATGTCCTTATCCTTTTCAGGAGAGCCAACGATCTCCCCACCGAAACTCTGAAGCACAAAGACGACGACTGCTTGAAGATTGAGCAAAATGTGCCTAGTACTAAATGATCAAGAGGAGAGGCCCAAACGGACCATTTTCTCTTTAAAACACAAGATTGTAAAAGCGGCGACGTGTGCGTGTGTACCTTGATGTATTCTCTCCAGAACTGCAGTAATACAGGCAGACCTCCCTTCACTTTACTGAAGAGCTGGTACAGCAGAGTTAGTTCTGTCACTCGGTTCTCATCCAACAGTGTACTGAGACCTGGAAGACAGCAAAAGAGAGAGAGAGACAGAGAGAGAGAGAAAAGAATGTTACACACATATACAGGCTTCTAAATTTAATACAAACTCTCAAAAGGTCCAGCAGCAAAAGCAGAGTAGCATAATCAGTGATAGTAGCCGTATGCAGCAGTTGCTGAGTGCTAATGTAATACTGTCCACATACCTTTTTGTAAAATGGCAGTCATATGTTCACCAAGAAGCTGCTTCTCTACTACAGAGATCAGGGGCTTCCTGCGAGGAAGAAAACAAGGAGCTTAAAGGGCACCCCTGGCGAATCTGTATTATTAGCTGTTTAAAATGACATACACATATGACATCAGTGGTTCCGTCATGCAACGTTAGTCCTTGCCCCTTTTCAAGTACGGGTGAGTGCCTCCACACTACTATTACTACGAGGCATGTGCAGCGAGATGTCGCCTTCTTCATTGGCTGCTCCAGCCCTGGTAGGGACACGAACTCGTTGTTTTGTCCCATTGGCTGGGCTGCGTGCAGCAGACACGTCTAAGATAACACGTTATCGGCTAGTGCAGAGCTGTGCAGCCAGGAAAATGGCAGAGTGCAAAGCAGACGGCTGCACAAACCACAAGATAATCATAACAACATAATGTAACATCGGCACAGGGCCGTACTCTGAAAACGTTTCCTTTCGGACACAATTCAGTAGTCTGCGAAGACCACTTCAAGCTGCCCTGCTATCGGCGTGACCGCCAGACTTTCGCTTCAAACATAGCGGCAAGCCCCTGTCAGTCATCAATCATCACCTCCAGTCTTCATTTCAAAGGCTGTTTCTCTGTATTTTTGTTCCTGTGGACTTAGGAAACGTCACATGCCACTCAAATTCAAAATTCGCATTTAGCAAAATACAGTTCCGAAATACCCGGATGTGTTCTCCCTCACTCACTCAATTGCTGAACCGGTTAATCCTACTAGGGTTACGGAGCCTGTCTCAGCCGACAATGGGCAAAGGCCATTCACTCACAAAACCATTCACACCTTCAGACAATTTGGAACCGCCAATTAGCCTAATGTGCATGTCTTTGGACTGTGGGAGGAAACCGGAGTACCTGAAGGGAACCCACACATACACAGGGAGAATATGCAAACTCCAGAACCTGAGCCCAGGACCTTCTTGCTGTGAGACTGACATGCTAACCACTATGCCACCCGAGATATGTTCTTGCTCCTCCCAATTTATTGGGGATGTATCAGGTGGTGACTTCCGCAGACTGAGGACCGCTCTGTAATTTTTTAATACATCACCCAGCACTGGTATACGATCAACTACGGGGCCTGCAGAACTTACTGAGTGCTCTGATCGAGGTAACTGATGACACGATCATTCTCCTCCTCTAGTCGCCGTGCTACATGGTGCAGGTATTCAGGTACCTGAATAAAACCCAGACACAAAACCCCTTAAATTAAATGCAAGTGGTACAGAAAGATCTTTTACACGGTATACGTACAACATAATGGGCATGGGTCTGAAATACAGTGAAAATGTTACAGTACACACAGACACAACCTAGAAAGCCATTCATACTTACATCTCTCTCCAACATCAGTCTCTGACCCTCGGCTGAATACAAGCGATCCGTCTCGATCAGAAACCTGCTTTCGAAAGACTCCTTATATACCTAGGAAAAAAAATAAAATAAAAGTAGCAACAATATCCATAAGTAAACTGAATAAAATCAAGTACATGAGCACCACTAATGTCAGCAAACATACAGCATAGACTGACAAGACCGCATCATCGTCGTCTGATCTTATAAAACGGGCCTCACTACATTTATGTGACCCAAATAAATAAATCACCTGCAGGTCTGACAGCATGCCTAGTAAGCTGCGCAGGAGACTCCGATCCACAGCCTCGCCGTTCCGCTCTCGTTCAATCTGATCCAAGATCCCGTCTACTGTACGACTCTGGACTGCACTGTCACTCACGATGTGTGTGCGAAACAGTTCCAGCCCCGTGTCCCTGTGCAATCAGACCAATCAATAAATCAACCAACCAACCAATAAATCACCAGGATGAGACTGTTTCAGACCTGAATGGCTGTCATGAGGGCTCTTGTTTGGATCACTCACCATATGGAGGGAAGCAGGGAGTTCTGGAGGACGTATGTACGATCCAGAAAGAGGAAAATGCTACGGATCATGATCTAAAGAAAAAAATCCACACGTTTTATATACATACACACACACACACACACACACACACACACATATATATATATATAGATAGATAGATAGATAGATAGATAGATAGATAGATAGATAGATAGATAGATAGATAGATAGAGAGAGAGTATATGTTTGTATGTATACAGCATGAAAGCCTGAACATGTAAATAGGTCTCGATGCCCATCTGCTCCAGTGTAAGAACAAAGAAGGTCCAAATGGAAAAAGTTCACTTGTTGACCTCGATGTTGTTTTTATAAGTGTGTGAAATATTCATGTCACTGAATTTACTGGCTCAATCAATCCCACATGCATGTATTGTATTTCTTACTGTTTGTCGGCAGTGGTCCTGCCAGCATCTGTTCATTCTCTTGAGAAAAGACAGACTGTCCAGAGAGTCTGTAAGAGTGGGTTAAGGTCTACAGCTTTATAGAGAGACAGATGGATGACTGTATTAATCCCGAGGGAAATTTGGTTGCCATAGCAGCAAGATACACATACAAGATGCAATTTAATAAAGGAAAAAAAAAAATATATATTATATATCTATCTATATATATATATATATATATATAAAAGGTGGTGTGTATATATATATATATATATATATATATATATATATATATAAGGTGGTAAAAGTGGCAGTTTTTTTTCCCCTTGGGGTCAAAGGTCAAAGTCACACTGACTTAATATTGGTACACGACACACTGCATCTCCCAAGACATTTAAGTATGCCTAGTTTTGGTGGTATATGTGATGATAAGCATGGTCTGGTTTTTTTTAAGTGGGGCTAAAGGTCCATGTCAAGGTCACAGTGATGTATGGATGTATGCTCAGCACCGTGGCACTGTTGGACAGCTTCTCGCCACACACCAAGCACAACAGAGTTGGTGTCTTCACATCCTCGGTGAAAGTAAAGCCGAACAAAAGATAGCTTTCACTGTATCGCCTCGAGCTCACCGTCTTTGCTTTCTTTTGACCACCACTCATATTAGGGCCCTCATGTGGGTCAGAATGTGTTTGTCCAGGGCCCAGTTCGGTGTTTGCATTTTTCCTTTTTAAAAACTTGCATGCATCACTAATTCTCTTGTCTCTAAGAATAATTAAGGCAATTAAGCTCCCTAGTGCCACTTTTTGACATGGAAGAGTATTACATTACTCTGCCAGTCACTACAGCACAGACACTTGACAATGGCCAATGGTAATTGGATAATTTTCCACGGTACACCTGACAATCTCTCATGGCACATTAGTGTGCCACGGCACAGTGGTTGAAAATCAGTGCTCTAGAGCGTTCGTATTACGCGCGGCCGGGGAACTAATTACTGGATAATGAGTAAAAGCAAATTGCTGTGCAAGCGGTAGTCCTGAGTGAATGTGGTCATAGTGAGAGTAGTGATATGATGCCCCCTAGTGGAAGAAAACCCAAGTGCTTTGGTTTGGAAAAACAAAAAAAGTCATAAATGGCATCAAAGCAAATATCGGTGTACTACATCAGTATTTAAATACTCACACACACACAGACAATAAAGGATATTCTCTAAACTGGTGGATCTGAGCTCGTACGTGATCTTCACACACTTGCCGGAGTTGTTTATATAACATGGGCGAGACCTTGTAAGAGCAAAGATTTTCCACCGCCTGGAAAAAAGAAAAAGATTCGGTTTATAAATGTTCCACAGTACCACTGCCACTCCAAGTTCAACCTTGAATGCTTTAACAAACATTCTGGTGCCAAGAATTACTGAGTGCTACACCACAGTGCGCTGACAAGAATGTTTACCAGGTTAGAAAGGACACAACACTCGAGCCAGCCACAGACTGAAAACAGAGTCCCACAAACACATGGGCAAAGGGCACAACAACAACAACAACAACAACAACCGCAATCATCATCATATGATTCATTCGAGGAAAAGAAGCAGAGGAACAGGAATTTAATTAGGATCATATCAGGACTGCATACTACATATTAATTACACCATAAATAAACGGTTTAAATTACAAAAATAACATTTTCATTTCCAGTAGGTGGTGATGCAGCACTGACGCAACACACAAACGTTTCCCAAAAAGGTATTTATTATCCCGAGTGTACAGTGAGTTTCAGTGAGACAGAAAAAGAGAGAACTTAGAGAGATAGAGTGTTTAAGAGAAAAGGACATCTTCAAGTTCTCTCTCATATGCTCTTCAAGAGAGCATATGAGAGAGAATTTAGAGAGAGAGAATTTAAGGGATAGAGAGAAAGAGAGAACTTAGAGAGCATGAGAGGGAGAATTTAGAGAGAGAGAGAGAGAGAGAGAGAATTTAAGGGATAGAGAGAACTTAGAGAGCATGAGAGGGAGAATTTAGAGAGCGAGAGAGAGAGAAAAAGATAAGAAAGAGAGAAAGAGAGCATGAGAGAGAATTTAGGAGAGACAGCGTGAGAGAGGATATGAGACAGAATATATGAAAGAGAGAGGGGGAGAGAGAGAATGAGCGAGAGAATTGAAGAAATTAGAGAGAATTTGAGAGAGAATATGAGAGAGAAAGAACATAAGAGAAAGAAAGAATTTGAGAGCAAAAGAAAAACGAGAATTAAAGACAGAGCATGAAAGAATATAAGAATGTGAGAGAATGAGAGAGAATTTAAGAGATTGTGAGTGTGAGAGGGTGAGAGAGAATTTAAGATAGAGAGAGTGAGAGAATTTTAGATAGAGAGCGTGAGAGAGAATAAGAGTGTGAGAGAGCGTGAGAGAGAATTAAAGATAGAGAGTGTGAGAGAGCGTGAGACAGCATTTGAGATAGAGAGCGTGAGAGAGCATTTGAGATAGAGAGCGTGAGAGAGCATTTGAGAGAGAATTTAAGATAGAGAGTGAGAGAGAATTTAAAATAGAGAGCGTGACAGAATTTGAGAGTGAAAGAGAATTTTAGATAAAGAGATTGTGAGATAGAGCGTGAGAGAGCGTGAGAGAGAATTTAAGAGTGTGAGAGAGTGAGAATTTAAGATAGAGTGTGAGAGAGTGAAAATTTAAGATAGAGTGTGAGAGAGCGTGAGAGAGAATTTAAGATAGAGTGAAAGAGAGAGAATTTTAGAGTGTGAGAGAATTTAAGATAGAGAGTGAGTGAGAGAGAGGAGGAAAGTGAGAGAATTTAAGAGAGAGCATGTGAGAGAGAGAAAGAGAGTATGAGAGTGAGACAGAGAATATGAGAGAATTTATGAGAGCGCATGTGAGAGATAAAAGAGAGAGAGAAACTAGCGAGAGCATGAGTATAAGAGCGAGCTCCTCCTCCTCACTAAATCCAGAGATGAAGTGTTACTCGCCCCTCGTGAATAAACGACTCACGACCGTTACAGATTGAACCTCTCGCAGTCTCCTCCCTCGTCCCGACTCTGTACCTCACGTTTCATTGGAAACTCGATCTCTGTGTGTTTCCTGTGATCCGTGCAGACCGTACCTGATAAAGCTCCTCCAGGTTATATTTGATGGATGTGCTGTTCTGGATGGCACCGACGGCATCACGCAGCTTCAGCCATGTGTCCTCGGTGTAGGTTTCGGTCAGTTTGGGTCTGTCTGTACACCACAACACACACTTAAACTTAAAGACTTAAACAGAGTGCAAGGGAACAAGGCTCTGTACTTTACTTCAACTCACAGGCAGAACATTCGAAAAGCCGGTCTGTACACACACGTGTGTGTGCGTGCGAGACCTCAGCCTGTCTCAGCCTCAGTGCTGTCGAGGTTTAGGTCAACAGTTTTTGGAGCCGAAGTCCCTGATCTGAACTCTCATAGTTTAATGAGGATGTAGCCAAGGCCTAACGGTTAGAGAAGCGGGTTTGGGACCGAAAGTTCACCGGGTCGATTCCTGGACAGGCAGGAAAAACGTGTGGTGGCGGATAGAGCTAATTTGATGATTTCATCATCATCATCATCATCATCATCAGCATCAGCAGCAGCCACTGCTGACAGACGACCCGCACAACTTTCCCCACATGCTGCTGCCCATCTCTCCTCTTCCTCATTTTGGGTCTCCCTTTCAATCTCCATCAGGTGGAGGTCAGGGGGTCAGGTCAGGTCTCCTAGATCTGCTACGGGTAAAACGTAACCCCATACAACCTGCCGTATGGAGGGGCTGCCCACTGTTTTGCTGTTCGGGCAAAATAATAAAATCATCACAACAAGCCAAATGTTCAGGATCGAAAGAATGAATCGAGTTTTTAAGAAAGTGTAAGAAGATGTAGGTCAAGCCCACGGTTGGTAAAAAGACCGCCCATTGTTTACAATAGCTAGGTATCGGCTGGTTTGTGAGTTTCCCATCGTGGGCCTCTAGATAATTAACCCTCTCAGCACAGGCAACATAACAAATATTTATTTATTTATTCATACGCACTGTTTAAATGGCAGGTTTTTATCTCTACTATGGCGTAATGGTTAGCACGTCTGCCTCACAGCAAGTATATCCTGGTCTCAGCGAGAGCGTTTGTGTGTGGAGTCTCCAATGTTCTCCCTGTGCTTACATGGGTTTCCTCCGGGTACTCCTTGTTTCCTCAGTCAGTACAAAGATATGCACCAAAGGCTAACTAGCTGTTCCAAACTGCTCTGAGGTGTGAGTATGAATGGTTGTGTGTGTGGGACCAGCAATAGTCTGGCAAGCTGTTCAGGATGGGGAGGGGGAGGGGGGAGGATTTGCATCACAAACAGGGATGTGTAAAGTTTTTATATCCACTGTATCTGTATTCACAGTCCCTGTGAATGATTCCTCATTACCATTATATCGGGTTTAGGTAAACGCAGTGCTATAAAATATTGCCATATTTTGCTCATAAGACTGACAGCACTACAGGCGTGCACCTGACCAATCATCATCCTTGTGAGTTTTCAGGAGGAGGGTTAGGGTACAGCCAATCATGTCTACAGAAGGAATATCTATGAACATGTTAAGACCAAATTTCTGACAGAATTTCACAGGGGTAACGGCACGGTGGCACAGCATGTCAGCCTCATAGCAAAAAGGACTGGGTTCGATTCCTCGGCCCGGGTGTTTCTTCTGACCTTGCATGGGTTTCCTCCGGGTACTCCGGTTTCCTCGCACAGTCCAAAAACATGCACAGTAGGCTAACTGGCTGTTCCAAATTACCCCTAGCTGTAAGTGTGAGCGTAAATAGGTTGCATGGGTGTTTCTGCCCTGGGATACTTGTTCTTGGGGTGTGCTGTTCAGGGTGTACCCCGCCTTCGCCTAGAGTCAACTGAGATGGGCGCCAGCCTCCCTGCGACCCTAATTGGGGAAAAAGTGGCTTTAAAAATGAATGAATTTTCACTGGGGTGTCATAAGGTCCCAGATACCAGCGCACGGCTGTTCATCATACCCGAAGTTCATGTTCGGATCTGATCGTGTCAAAAATCGGGTTGAACTTGTGCAGTCTGACGCATCTTTACAGAAACCCAATCAACATTTTCTGACCAATCAGACACCAGAATCAATACATTTACATTTAGGGCATTCAGCAGACGCCCTCATCCAGAGCGACTTCCGACATTCAACCAAACATTCAAGGGTTAAGGGCCTAACAGTGGCAGCGTGGTGCGACTGGGACTTTAACTCCTGACCTTAGGATCAGTAAACACCGAGACGCCACTGCCCATGAATCAGAATCCTTTACTGTCTTTGCATATGGTAAAAACGTTTCAATTAAACGTCAATCAATCTAACACAACTTCAATCAATCAAACTACTCAGAAATAAATAAACACTGATAAGCAGCTGATAATAAATACAATAGAGCTCTGAGACTATATGTTGACATGAACACAAATTTTCCATGTTTACATCAGATAGATGTATGTGTGTTTACTTTATATCAAAACCACAGCAAAACTGCTGAATTACTCTGAAAGCTTTACAATTTAGCTTAACAATGCTATTTTGCTAGCTAGCTTGGAAGAACAAGTCTTACATATAGATATAAGTTATACACCTAACGGTTTAATAAAATTAAAACTATCAGAGTGACAGAAATGTAATTAAGATAAGATTGCATAACTCACTGTTGTCTTGGCTAATGCTGCTATGTACTTAGCTTAGCATAGCATAGCATAGCTTAGCATAACACAACATAACACAGCAGAGTTTAGCATAGCATAGCTAGCAGTACTCATGATGTACTTACCTTTAAAGTTTTTAATCACCAGTTTTTTTGATGAGCCGGATTTTGAGCTGGGATTTTTAGTCACCCCGTTACTGTTTTCAACCAGAGCAGAGAAATTCATGCTCTTGTTCTGTCGAGTCTCTTCTGCCATCATTTACAGGCAACTTTGATGTTTGATGCCCTTTTTTCAGGATAAAGCGACGAGTCACCGAGGTGTTTCCTCACAGATATGGACACCTTCTTCTATTCTCTGTCCAAAATGTCCCCCACACGGCGACAGGACGTGTAAACACTCCAGAGGCTTTATAAAATTAAAAGCTAGCAAGTGTTCGATGACTTGAAGTTGAACCCGACAGGAACTCCAGCTGAAGTTAGCCAGCTAGCAGAGTTAGCACGGAAGCTAGCTAGCTAACTGCGTAAAAACAAACCTGTAAATGGTTACAAACAGTCCACCGTCACTAATGACCAAGCCTTGTGCAGCGTCCTGGATTAATATCTGACAAAAAAGACCTCAAGGCGATGAGGAAAAAAGCGGACAGTGTTCATAGTTAACGGCTAATTTCCCCCCAAACACCACAACAAAATGGCTCGGATGGTCGGGGTTGCCAAGTCTGCACAAAACACCCGTTTGAGAAATCCACTCCCCGTCGTTCAAAATAGTCTGCAAGCGAGCAGCATTACGTCATAGAGTACACTGTGACGTAACTGTATGTTCATTCATTTATTTGCTGGACAGTCCTACTAATCCTACTGGAAACATTATACAGACGGTTTCCTTCTATCATATCTGTCTTAACAGAGATAACAATACGTAATATTAATTCGCTATAGATTTGCACCAAATTAATTCCCAGAAATTCGAAGCAAAATTCATTTCGTATCAAATCGACGCATAATTTAGGATATTCACAGGATGGCAAAAAAAAACGCAGATCCTGTGGAAGTTTGGATGAAGTAGACGGCAGGACGGATCAGCGTTTAGTGAGGAGAAGAAGACTCATTAACTACAGACGGGTACGTGTCCATGCAGCAAAAAAAAAGCCCCTTACTTTCCTTATAACACGGTTTATTTTTTATTTTAATTATATCAAAGATTTTTTTACTATAATTAATTTAATTCAAATGGCATCACGTTCAGTTAGCCTATTGATTGCCTGTCTACGTCATAGGCATCACGGTGTCACCTGTTTGGGCCGATAGTGCGTCACAGTGTGACTATATGTTGTCATAGGGTGGAAGTGTTGTTATAACGAAATAAGACACACACACGTATGTACTCAAAAGCAAGCAGCATATATTTTAAAAAAGTAATACAGTCCCCAATCGTCATTAAAAAACAAAACACAAACAATCCTACTATGGTCGTGGGGAGGCTGGAGCCTGTCTCAGCCGACTCTGGGCGAAGGCACGGTACAGCCTGTGCAGCTTGCAATACCCCTTCAGAGCCAACACTCACACAACCATTTACACTTACACCCACACCTAGGGACAATTTGGAACAGCAAAATAGCGTAATGTGCATGTCATTGGAGTGCCTGGAGGAAACCCACGCAGGCATGGAAAGAACATGCAAACACCCTGGACTCGAGCCCAGAACATTGCTGTGAGGCCACCATGCCACCCACAATACAATTTAACCATTCTGTAAAATATAAATACAAATACACAATGTTTTCTCCCAGAGGCATTAAGCATTAGGCTTATTGGCTGTTCCAAAGTGCCTCTGGTTATGAGTATTGGCCTTGCGATGGACTGACAAGTAGTTCAGGGCACACCCTGCCCAGTGTCGGTTGAGTGACTAGTGGGATTAAGCAGTCGGGAGGATGAATGAATGAATGTGTGAGTGAATGTTATATTTAGCTTTATTTCTGTGCTCTTCCTTTTTAAAATGAATATTTTACAGTGTATGAGACAAAGGGAAATTAAACTCAAACTCAATAAAAGTTTGCATACAGTGTATGTCTTTGCACATCAAGACGCGATATAGTTATTACAAACTTCTTCAGGGGACTTTGCATATTCTCCCTGTGCTTGCGTGGGTTTCCTCCGGGTACTCCGGTTTCCTCCCACAGTCCAAAAACATGCACA
>JAOUQZ010000026.1:3805733-3820247 GCA_028564935.1 Neosilurus hyrtlii
GTGTGTGTGTGTGTGTGTGTGTGTGTGTGTGTGTGTGTGTGTGTGTGTGTGTGTGTGTGTGTGTGTGAGTGAGTGTGAGAGAGATGAGGACTCACAGAATCAGTGTTAAGGTGGTTAGCATGTATGCTAAGTGTGTTAGCCCCCTGGTGCAGGGCTAATGTTTACTCATGAATGTTTATAAAGTGCACGTGACTGTATGGGAGGTTAAACACGTGACTTAATCTCATTTCATTTTCAGATTCAATCCCAGGATCACAAATGGCTCATATCACAATAAATCAGTATCTCCAGCAGGTGAGGCTGGTTTGCACAGAAGAACATGACTGAAATGCATTTAAAATTAAGATCTGTACACTAACAGCATTCTGTCATCCAGGTCCTGGAGGCCACTGACAACAGAGATGGTATTTTCTGTGCAGAGCTGCTGTCCTTCAAACACCCACATGTAGCCAATCCACGCCTGCAGGTTCGACACGCCTTCTCGTCCTGTTCCATATTTTAAAATTTAGAGTTGTAAAAGTGTGGGAGGCGCGGTGGTTAGGGGGTGATCACGCTAGAGGTGCAATTCACCGTTTTACGGTTACAGCCATCTTGGATTTGCCGCAGTGCACGCTGGGACCGTAAGGGAACCGTGATGGGTGGACGTGCCAAAAAAAGCTGCGTTTAATATGGAAACCTTACCTGGATTTTTGTTTCAGGTAATGTTTCTGTTGGAAAGTGATCTGTGGGAAATAGTCGGCTTTGATCAAGTTATAGTGAACGGGTTGAACTGTCAGTGCTCATAACGTTGGTCGCGTTCCGACCTCGGGAATATCAAGATGCCCAAACACTAGCTGGGGCGTTTCAAGTTTTTATCCACCACCCGAGTGGTGTGACTTGAGGGACACCTGGATATGATTTATATAAAAGCTTGCGTTAGGGCCAGTGCCAAGCGAGTGCAATTTTCAGCATCGTTTTAGACCGGCAAATAAGAAATGGCCGCATCCCTTTATTTTTTTGATCAATTTCACTCATCTTGACTTGACATTGTAGATGAACACGGTACATGTACCACCTTCTTAATCAAGGGGGGCCTGCATGTATTTGGGCAGGTGTAAAATAAATTAGAAATTTACTATAAGCTTGGTGAAAAATTTTGGACCTGGGCAAACTTTTGGTGCGGAATTAGAACGAATAGATGATATTGTTATTATTATTATTATTATTAGATAGTAATATACAAAAATTGTTATGGCTATATCGCTTACGTGTGAGTCAACTTTTTCTCTCTCTCTCTCTCTCTCTGCCTCCCTCTTTTTGCCTCTATTTCTCTCTCTCTCTCTGCCTCTGCCCCCCCCCCTCTCTGCCTCTCTCTCTCTCTCTGCCTCTCTCTTTTTTCCTCTATTTCTCTCTCTCTGCCTCTGCCCCTCTCTCTCTCTCTGCCTCTCTCTCTCCCTCTTCAAGAGACTCTTTTAAATCCTCCTTGCTCATGACATACTTCGACAATAACACGTTGTGACGGTCAGACTTCGACAGATGTGTGTTCTTTAAATAAAACTGATCATCGCGTTGATTGAAAACCCCTGACCCTTCACCTTCAGATTTAACTGCAATCACATACTTTTGCCACTCACAGGCCTTATTGGATAATTTTTTTGCAATAAATAAATGACCAAGTGTCAATGTTTTCCCCTCATTTGTTTACCTGGGTTCTCTTTACCTACTTTTCAGGACTTGTGTTAAAATCGTATGATGTCTTTAAATCATATTTATGCAGAAATGTAGAAAAATCCAAAGGGGTTCACAAACTTCCAAGCAAAGATCTCAATTAAGAAACCTTTAGGAGAAACCAGTACCTGAAAGTGGTGTAGGAGTGAATGTAGTGGAGTGATATTTGCTGGTAAGGCTGGTTTTGTGTTGACAGTTGTCCAGTCCTGAGGATAAATGTCAACAGGTCCTGGAACCTCCTTATGATGAGATGGTTGCTGCACATCTGAGGTAGTCTTCATCAAGCGACATTTCTGTCACTTACACCCACATAAAATAAAAAAAGTTAAACACAGGTTTCTTTCCCCCGACCCCCACTACCCCACCCTGTTTACAGATGCACGTATGCTGTGGCAAACCATGATTTTGTGGAGGCCTATAAATGCCAGACTGTGGTGGTGCAATATCCTTTCTTGCATGAATAACTCAGAGGAAAATGTCTAGAGATCATATCAATGTCTTTGTAATCACAAGCATCGCTGTTAACCTTAACATCGTACATCATTTCTGAGAGCCTTTCAAGCTCACAAAGAAGAAAACTGGTAAGATTTCAATGGGATTTGTTTGTGTGTAAATATACAGCATTATTTCCGTGTTATTGATCTGATTATTATGATTTGGCTGATCAGAGTCCGAGTACGCCTTGTGGATTTCACCCGTTCACTTGTTGGTTTGTCTTACAGGGCTTTACCTCTGATGTTTGCTGTTGCACTTGATTTGCGAATATTTGCCAATAATGTAAGTAAACGAAGTGATATCATTTTATTTATTTGCTTTTTGCGAACCTAGATTTGGGCACTGCGCTTCCCGACTATGGTCTGCAGTGAAAGCAGGAAAGGGTTGCCCTGGGTTTACACTTGGCTGCACTGTTAGTATTTTCTTTTTAAACCAGCGTAACACAAAGAGCAATTTTGCATTAGGTTCTGCTTAACCGTGATGTATAATCATAGTTTACAAACAGCCGTTAGGAAAGAGAAGCTGCACGTTCAGTCACAGAAAAGAAAAGGCAGACAGTCACGTAGTTTCAGCGATGGTAATTCAATGAATGGTTGTTTGCTCAGGGCTCATGGTGCTACAGCAGTAAAGAATTTGCTTTACGAGGTTTTGTTCCAACAATCCCACCACAATCTTTGGGAAATGTATTACGTATATACACTTCACCCTCGATTTCCCTGACTATTAGGGGGGATGGGCTGTCTGGGAATCTCAAAAGTCCAGCAAACGCTAATGGGGAGTTTGGAATTCATGACCGACCCGGCCTTCCATCATCGATTCCCGGACTTGTCTGAGCATTTTTCCGACAATACAAAATCTGGCGCCGGACACTATTTGGTACAGGAAATCCGGGAAATAGGGGTATGGGAAATCGAGGGTGAAGTGAATTCTAAAAATATATTTGATCACTTGGTCGTTTCGGTGCCAGTGTAGTTGCTGCTCAAGCTGCCTTTCACAACAGACAAAGAGCAAATGTGCATTTCAGATCTGGTACACTGGTTTTAGAGAACAACACGCGTTTTACGCTCGGATCTCTGCCTCCCCACATAATCTTTCCTCTGATATGATACAGGATTTCCCCTTATCAGCGCGACTTGGAAAGCTGATGTAGTCTGTTACGCTCATACAAAATGTATAATAAGTCCCCCGGTTAAATTATTAAAAACCTCTTTTAAGGTAATTGTGCACCGATCTAACATGGAATGAACGCATTGCGTAGGTTTTTACACTCAGCTCTGCGCTCCACTATATCGAACACACGTCTTCGTTTTAGCTTCAAACAAATAGTGCAGGCTGATATAGCGGCTGTCCAACAAGCCAAAGCCGAATTCAGTCCAGACATGAGCAGCTCGTGCCGGAATACACAGCGGACCCACTGGACTCGAAACGGTCAAATGGAAGTTGAACGTACAATATACAGAGGAAAAGGTGTGTATAAAAAAAAAATAAAAAATCATCAAGAAAGAAAGAAAGAACTTGGGTTTGTTTTATTTACATTTTCAGGGCATGTTCAGTACAATACATGAGCTGAATAAGTATAATTCACACGCATAGCCAGTGCGGTGTCACGTGTGTTCGTCAATTTCTCATGTCACGTTTTTATGTTGGTCAACAGTAAAAATGACGTCATGAGGACAGAGGTTCCTGCTACTCTTGGTGGTTTCCCTGCTACTCAAAAAACAATCTGAAAGCCCTGCGTCTGTAGCTGCGAGTTAAGAAAGTAAAATGCCCGTGCTCTCCGAACGGAAACACGGCACTACTATTCCCTTGCTGTCAAATCATAACAACAGCAGCAACACCACAGGCCATTGGAGCCTCACAGCTTGCTGTGGTTTAATTGATGTGGCTTCGGGGTGCGGTTTTTGTTTGCGTGTGCAGGCGGAGCAGCAGTTACAGAAGAAAGGAAAAGGAAAGGTCGGGGACATGCTGGAGAAGGCAGCAGAGCAGCTCATGAGCTGCTTCCGAGTGTGTGCCAGCGACAAGTGAGTACACTCGCACTTTAAATACCTGGTACGTTTGCATGGTCCTGCACCGCATGTGTTCACGCCATCACGCTCTGTGTGTCCTGTCAGTCGTGCAGGTATTGATGACTCCAAGAAGTGGGGGATGTTGTTTCTGGTCAATCAGCTCTTCAAGATTTATTTTAAGGTAACGGCATAGCCAACACTGGAAGATTATCTGTGTGTAATGGAATCTTGTTGCATCTCATCTTCTACTTATTATTTTTTGTGATTTATTTATTTATTTGTTTGTTTTATGGTGGGTGGTACGGTGGCGTAGTGGTTAGCACGTTGTGCTAAATCGTAATCCAACAGTAGATGAAGGCATTCTTGAGCTTTAGGAAGGAGTGTCCTTTGAGCTTTAGGAAGGAGTCTCGTGTGGGTCTGATGATCAAGTGTCCATAAACTTTTGTCCATGTAGTGTATGTACGATTTGTGGAAAGCTACCACGTGTTTGTATTAATTACAACGCAGACAAAGATCACGTGCGCATGTCTTGTCCGCCTCTGTATAAAACATCTGTACAGAAAAGGAAAAGTCTGAATCGTCTGTCTGCACCTGAATCAGTTTGGTTTCGCTTTTGATCACGCAGTGGTCACGGTCTGCAGATGGAAATGTCAAACCAGAGTAAGAGCAGATGGTGGGTGGCAGGCAGGCCTACGGTAGCCATGTTTGCATGCACGTAAACATCGCAAACATCATGACATGAGTAGGAGGCAGTCCAGTTTCAAGTGCTTATATGGCTGATATCTGGTTCATATGGTCTTATCCTACCAAATGGATTATCACAGGTCTTCGCCAGTTCTTTGGATCCGGTTAAATTCTCAATTTGACCCGAATATTTAATTCACATTTAGTTGTTTACTCACTCACTGCACTCACTCATTTGCCAAACCACTTACTTCAACTGGGAGAAGACGTGGTACACCCTGAAGAGTTCACTCTGCACACTGCAGGGTCAACACACACAACCATTCACACTCCCATCCATACCGAAGGGCAATTTGGAGCAAGCAGTTAGCTTAATGTACATGTCTTTACAATATCGGAGGAAACCGGAGTAACCCTACGCAAGCATTTGAAGAACATACAGACTCCACACAGAAACACCCAGGACCCGCCCCTCAAGCTGTTGATTAACAGGTTATTATGATCTGGAGCTGTTGTTTTTCTAATTTTATTTTTTTTAAAAAGATTGTCATGTCAATTTTTTGCTGGTGCTTTATTAACAAAATAGTAATTGAAGCACGTGCACTTAGAGAGCGCAAGCCTTCACCAAGTCCTGTAAACCCCATAGTAGCCAAAATGTGAAAAATCACACAATGTTAAAGAATCTTTTAAAAAATTCCTGCATCCGAATTTTTGATCCAATCGTCTCCAAACTAGAATTGAATGGAGTCTCCTTTGTTCAAAGCTCCACCTCTGATAGGAATGAAACACATGGTCTGTTTAGCGTAATCCTGCTAACAAACAGACCATCTGAGCGTATAACGTAACCACCCTGGCAGAGGTAATTAAATATATGAGGAAGTAGTGTTCATGTATTTTTGCCTCTTCATCATTTCTGCACTTATTACAAATTCCTGTTTTTTTTAATGTATTTGTTTAAAGATGTAAATATTTCTTGATCGTTTGTGTTCATGTGTTTGTTTCCTGATATCAGATTAATAAGTTGCATCTGTGTAAACCTCTTATCCGGGCCATAGACAGCTCTAACCTGAAGGATGATTACAGCATGGCACAGCGCGTGACCTACAAGTACTACGTGGGCCGCAAAGCAATGTTCGACAGTGACTTTAAGCTGGGTTCGGACTCGTATCTGACTTTGTTTTATTGAAGGGATACAGATTATTACGTGTCCCTTGAGATGATGAATTTTACTCAACTCTTTTTTTTTTTCGTGTCTTGACAGCGGAAGAGTACCTGTCCTTCTCCTTCCAGCACAGCCATCGCTCCTGCCAGAGGAACAAACGTCTGATTCTCATCTACCTGCTGCCAGTCAAGATGTTGCTAGTAAGCAGTGTCTGGCTCTCATGACTGTTTTAGATGTTTGCTTTTGCTGGTGTTAATAAGTCTCTGTTTGCGTTCAGATCTCTTAGCGCATTGAACCTGGAGATCGCCAGTTCAAATCCAGGTCGATGCCGCAAATATCTAATTAGGGAGGGACCATGGGAGGGAGGGATGGCATAGGTTCACCTATCTGTAACACAATCATGGGCGTATGTGAGCTCGTTCGTAGAAAATGCCCCAAAAAAATGCACATGTGCATGCACAGCAGTTCATAAAGATGCAGGTGGCAGCATCATGTGTCATGGAGGGGATGTTTACGTCCCTCCATGGTTGGTGGTGGTCATATGTGATTTGGAGGCAGTACTTGATAGGCGGGAATTGGGTATGACTAAATTAGGGTGGGAAAAAAACTTTTTGCTACTTATTGGGAGGAAGTGGGTGGGTGTTTTTTTTTTTTTTTTTTTTTTTTTTTTTTTTCCCTGGTCTGCGACTACCCGTTAGCATGGTTTTGCTGTTGAAAATAACATGATGAGTCAATTTTCCCACCAATAACATGTTTTTGTGTGACAGATTAGCGAACATGCGCATGTGGTTTTCACTCGTTCTTATGACGAATGTTTTTCCTTCATGAAGGACCTAAAAGGTTAACTGGAAAATTTAAGCCAGTAATGAGCTGTGTGTGTGTTTATATAATGTGCATAGTGGCCCAGTACCTCCAGAAAAGTCGCACAAACGAATATGTTGTTGTTCCGCCTTCAGCTTCGCTTACAGCACGTAGTCGTCATGCCATTTTCTCAACAAACTTAAGCAGCGTAGCATTTATTTCCATCCAGTGTCGGGTTCATTTCTCACCGACATCTTGAGTCGATGAGGGAAAAACTGAACCAGTTAATAAAGTCTTCTCCAGCACATCCTGAAAACTTTCACTAGGGTTAAGGTCAGGACTCTGGGGTGTCGATACATATGTGAAAGTGATTCCTCGTGATTCCTCGTGCTCCCTGAACCACTCGCTCATTATTTGAGTCCATATTTTATATCCGTGCCATCAGGGAAGAAAAAGTCCATTGATGTGATAACCTGCTCATTCACTACATTCAGATCATCAGCTGCTTCATTTTATTGCCACATTAATGTTCCTAAGCCTCAACTGGACCAATTGGAGCAACGATGCCATGGAGATTACATGCTGTGGTCAAGGATAAATGCACTCCATGAAAATATTGCAGTGTGAGCGCTTTTTTTTTGTCTGGACAGTGTATTTATTCTGGTTATCATTGTGTATATACAGGGCCACATGCCAACAAACCAGCTGCTTAAGAAATACGATCTGATGCAGTTTGCAGATGTCACTAAGGCTGTAAGGTCTGTTTTTTCTCTCTAAAGCATCACTATCAAAGTCTTTCTACCTCACAAATAAAGCAATGATCCTATCCGGGCTGATCGTAATCTCTCCTCCTCTGCTAGTGAGGGCAACCTCCTGTTGTTAAACGAGGCTCTAGTCAAACACGAGACCTTCTTCATCCGCTGTGGGATCTTTCTCATCCTTGAGAAGCTGAAAATAATCACCTACAGGAACCTCTTCAAGAAAGTGTGAGTTCATGGGAGGGTGTGGAAATCTGTTAGTCATTCACTCTTTTGAAGAACGTTGCTAGAACTGCTTTGCATGTTCTCCCCTTGCTTGCTTGGGTTTCCTTCGGACAATATTGTATTTTTTTTTTCTTTTTTTTTTTTTTACAAGATCAATATACTACAATTAAATATAAATATATATAATATATTTAGCTCTACTTCGACGTATCGAGCACTGTTTTACGGAAAATCGACTCAAGACCTTACACACACACACACACACACACACACACACACATATATATATATATATATATATATATGTGTGTGTGTGTATATATGTGTGTGTGTGTGTATATATGTATGTATGTATGTATATATATATATATATATATATATATATGTATGTATATAAACTTTTTTTTTTTTTTTTTTACCAAACATGGTTTTATTTGGCTTGTTGTGAGCAGCCAACCTCAAGTCTTGCTAGCTTCCAGCTTCTTCATTCGTGATGGTAAAATCGGTTGGCTTGTAGAAGAACCAGCTAGAGGCATTCCAATAATAACTCACACACTTGCTGAACCACTTAATTCTACCTGGATCACGGGGAGGCTGGAGCCTATCTCTGCCGACACTGGCCGAACGTTGAATACACCCAGAACAGGTTGCCAGACCATCACAGGGCAACAAAGAGACAAACATTCACATTCACACCTAGGGGCAATTTGGTACAGATAGGTAGTCCTATGTGCATGTCTTTGTACTGTGGGAGAAAACTGGAGTACTCGGAGGAAACCCACACAAGCACTGGGAGAACATGCAAACTCTACACAAAAATGGCTGAGCCGCTGTGAGGCGGACGTGCTACCCACCGCGCACAAAAAAACATGTTGCCAGGGACGATTTTCTATGCAGCTTCAGGCTTGGCGACACGCGAGTTTTTGATTCGGATTCACAGCTCGACTTGTAAGGATAAATACAACGCAGTGTTGCACGGAAAATTGTCGTTGCAAGTTGACCATCTAACACTACCTTAAGGATACCTGTGGTGAATTAGTTATTAGTCATTTAAAATGATCATGTATGACATCAGCGGTATCTTCCGGCAACATCATTTCTTGACTCTGAAAGTTTGTGCGAGTGCTGTGACACCCGGCGTGCTCAGAGACAGGTTGCCTTCACGAACTGCACAAACAACAAGCGCAGAAATCATGGAAAACATTCCTTTGTGTTCCTAAACCAACTGATGACAGGAAAAGCCGAGTCGGCAAAACGTTAGCTGCGTAAGCCATTTTGGATTCACCGTCACGTTCGTCTCTGGCAGCGTTCTCGTACTCAAAGTCACTAGAATGTGCCGTCTCACCGTCTCAACAAGAGACTCCTCCCTCTCTGGTTCAAATAGGTCACACCCATTTCCTCCAAATTCTAAACCCATTTCCAACCTTTTTTATCATCTAAATTGTCTCTCGCTGAATAGATCTGCTTATTTACTTGCGCTGGACATCCCCGCCCAATGAGATCACACCACTTCCGGGTAAAAAAACGAACCATCGGTTCAGCCCCGCTAGTAGTTCACGGGATAAATTACTAGTTTTGTGGGGTTTTTATTGTCATTTATGTTAAAATAAGCGTCTGTATCACTTAAACGTATTACACACACACTAACTACGCTGTAAGTATGAGCAACACCGCTACTCTTTAAGAAAGAGAAAATTTGTAGCACATGTTTTGGCCTACAAATCATTCTGCTTTTTCTTTGTCCCAGATATCATCTGCTAAGAACTCACCAGCTTCCTTTAGATGCATTCTTGGTTGCGCTGAAGATGATGCAGGTGGAGGAAGTGGACATTGATGAAGTTCAGTGCATCCTGGCCAATCTCATATACATGGTAAGATGGTCACATGTAGAACAGAACGGGTTGATCTTGTGAAGTAAGAGAGTTTTATGAAAAGTCGAGTTCAGTGTCATCGAGCTCTTGATGCTGCAGTTGGTTCTGCTGTAAATGATTCTATTTATAGAGGGATTTATAGCAGTCTGTTTGCATGGTCCACCTCCAATAAGATAGAAGTGGGATTAGAACCAAAAGGTCACCGGTTTGATTCCCGAACCAGCTGGAAAAATATGTGGCAGTGAGGGAGTAAGCAGTACCTTTCCTTCCTCCACCTTCATGGCTGAAGTGCCATTGAGCAAGGCACCTAACCCCCAACTGCTCTCCAGGGGTTGCAGTATGTGGCAGCCCACTGCTCCGAGTGAGTGTGTGTGTGTGTGTGAGTGTGGGCTCACTTTGGATGGGTTAAATAAGTCTGTTGGGCTTTTACACCCGAACCTACTGGCTCATCAGGCCGGAGCTTAACTAGAAGTCCCTCTCCTTATGGATAGGACACTAGTTACTGGTACCCGTTTATACTGCTGGGTGAATAGAGGCACATTTGTGGTCAAGACCACAGTTGGTGTCTAACAGGGATTTGAACCCACTACCTGTCGATCATGAGCCCAGCACCCTAATACGATAACCAATAACCAATACGCCGCTGGCCCCATGGGTGGGTTAAATGCAGAAGCCAATACAGTACAATACAGTATATATTAAAAAAGATCTTTATAATACTATGATAAATATGGTAAATGACTGTGTGAAGTCTTGAACCCATAGACATCACCAAGTGCTGGGTTTCTTCTCTGCTGATGCTGTGCCAGGCCATTCCTGCAGCTTTCTTCAGTATCTAGATGTTCTTAAAGGGCAATGCAAACTCACTCAGTGTGTAGTCTTCAAGCATATGATTAAATCTTTACAAACTTCACATCAGTGAGTACAGAGGTACGAGTTTTATAAGCAGCCATATATGCTAGTGTAGGAAGAATGGAGCCTAATCACACGCAGCTAATCAATAAGAGCCATTTCCGAATTTATTGAGCACAAATATTGTCGCACTGGTGTGTACATTCACCTCACATCAATAAGGCCTGGGTTCAAGTCCCAGGCTCGAAGTGTTCTCCGTGGGTTTCCTTTGGGTAGTCCGTTTTTCTCCCACAGTCCAAAAACATGCACGGTAAGCTGATTGGCTGCTCTAAATCACCCCTAGGTGTGGATTTGAGTGTGAATGGTTGTGTGTGTTGGCCCTGCAATGGTCTGGCAAGCAGTTTAGGGTGTACCCCGCCTTTGCCCAGAGTCGGCGGAGATAGGCTCCAGCCTCCCCACAACCCGAATTAGGATTAAGCGGCTTAGAAAATGTACAGATGAAATAATATTGTGCAACAAAATCTTACTTTTACGTGTATACGTTGCCGCTCCCTTGACAGCATGCCTTGTTTTACTGTGCGTCGCACATGCATGGTGTTCAAGGGAGCGTCCGTATTTCAAAGCAAGTCGTCTCGATAACTTGCTTGACTCGACCACCGATAACTCGAGCCAGCTGTACATCGCCGATTCCCAACACTAATGCATGCCCGTGCCAGCTGTTCCACATGGCACTTGCTTGCTACACTACAATGCAGTGATTTTAGTCGTGATGGTTTGCTTTGGAGATTTGGGCAGACCATATGTCACTGCGGTATGCACCCCATGCTCTGGCAAGTAGAATAAATGTTCCTGTATCCACCAGGGATGGTTTTCCCAGATATGAGCTGCCAGAATGTTGAGTGAGAGTGCGTCGATGCTTTCCTGGTGAAAAATTCATCCCCTATTCTGTGGGGATTGGAGGGAAAGCACATGTGCTCAGGTGGGTGCTGCTGTGCCTGATCAGCCATGCCAAACCTGGCTTTGGACCTTTGGTTACAAAAACCCATGAGATGAATGGGTGCTAGGTTGATGTTGGCAATTCTAGCGATTATTACTCAATAAGGTTAACCCATCTTCATCACCTCGGCATTGTGTCATGCTGGACGTCCAGCGTATACTGATGTGGTAGTCATCAAGGAGCATCTCATTCTCGTGGGGCTTTTAAGGCATCAGACTGTCTCCACCACTACTCGCTATGCATGATTAGTGTGAGTGCTGGGTATCGCAACATTTTCATACCCTTTTCTTAATGGTTGTTCGGCATGAAATAGAATGCTCGCTTTCTTATTAAGAAATGTGTTGCCAGGCTGTATGATGGTTACGTGGTCAGGGCAGATTCCAAATGACGTTTCCACCCAAAGTTCCTGTTCATCGTGTGTAGATGTTTCAAAAATAGAAAAAGGCACAAGATTAAGTTTATCATGTTTATTTCTGTCTCACACAGGGGCACATCAAAGGCTATATTTCCCACCAGCACCAGAAGTTGGTTGTCAGTAAGCAGAACCCGTTCCCACCCTTATCCTCTGTATCTTAATCATCAGCCGCTGTAAAAGGGTCTGCTCAGCGCCAGGCTCGTCTCAGCTCACCCCTGCTGCATTCTGCACGATGTAATTATTCGGCAGTATACGGGATTTTTGAAAGACTTTTACATCACGACCTTTTCATGTGATATTCAGCGGTAGTTTATTTTAGGGCAGGGATGTCCAGTCTTATCTGCAAAAGGGCCGGTGTGGGTGAAGGTTTTCACTTCAACCAAGCAGTAACCACACCTTCCACCTGTTTCAATCACTGATCTAAATAAAATAAAATAAATAAAAGAGCAGATTGCACATTGTTTTGAAACCAGGTGGCAGCCATCTTGGTGAGACCACCATACTGTTGAAAGTTATACTCAAAAAGCATGAAAAGAGGGGGAAATGGAAATAATTACATCCAGAATGTACATTTCATCTCCAAACCTTTTTTTCTCAATATTTATTTATGTAAAAAAAAATTTGGGGGCCAAATTTCAGCCATGCAGAGCTTTTTTTTTTTTTTTTTTGTTTCCCTTTCATTTTTCCAAGAATTGAAGGTATTCTGTCTATCAGCAGTAAACTTTTTTAGGGTTTTTGAGCTGCGTTTGCTTTCAATGGCTCCATTTTGAGATCTTAAAGCAATGTGGTCTCACCAAGATGGCTGCCACCCGGCTTCAAAATTTAAACACTAATGTGCAATCTAGTCTTTTTTTTTTTTTTTGGATCAGTGATTGAAACAGGTGGATGGTGTGACTACTGGTTGAAGTGAAAACCTGCACCCACATTCACTGGTCCTTTGCGGATATGATTGGACATCCCTGTATTAGAGGGAAAAATGCAAGAAGACGGGAATAAAAGTTGTTTTGAGGAATCAAAAACTTTAATATTTTCATATTAAACAAGGACTTAATTGACGTTCCTGAAATATTCTGCCCACCTCAATGCTGTTATCGTAGCAGGCGTATTCATGTTTTGTATTATACTGATGGATTGTTTTTATTCTTTGTAAAATAAAACTGGTTTTGTACAGTTTTTCATGATGGTGGTGTATTTGATCCGGTGCACGATGAGAGTCTTGAACAGAATGAAACCGCTGTATTCTTGGTGAAAAACAATCGCATTGTGGAGATCAAGCTTCTGCTTGAATGGGTCATGTCTGCACCGCCTCAGTGCTGAGTAAAAGTTTGCGGATCCATGGTAGGTATCTGGAAATCTTGGTGAAGACGAGTCCCTGACTGCAGTCACTCTGGGACATGAACAGTCCAGTTAGGAAAGCTGTATTTCCTTCCACTGTAGCAACAGGAGACCCCGATGCAAGAACACACTTTTCTGGCTCTCGTTCCTCCATACAGAACATTTTATTGGTCATGGGGAAGGTCAGGTTGAGTTTGGAATGACAGACATCCAGAGAGAGGTATGAAGGTTTGTTTGCTCTACCGACCACCACGCCCTCTTTGCCGCTTTTCATCAAGATGTTTTCGCTGAAGTCCTTCTCTGGGAGGCAGAGTGGGGTGGTTCCCGAATCCAAAAGAATCGGCTGCTTAAGCTCCAAGAACGCCAAGTCATCATGAGGACTGCCACTTGAATACCTCTTATGGAGGGTCTTTTCGGTCACTTGAGAAGCTTTTATTGTTTGATTCGAGAGTCCTGCAGTGGAAGAAGGTAGACATTTATATGCATAAGATGTCAACAAGAAGGATGTTGAGGTGTGAGTAGCCTGTTAACCAGAGCTAAGTCTGCAATAGCTACAAATTTCATAAATAGAGATGCATAGCAAAGCTTGATGCTTACCAATAACCAAGAAAAGCTCTTTATCTCTTGTCACACATGCAGCGGTAGTAAGTATAGACCTCCTTCCAAGGACCACACCATGACAGATTGTATTACCATCATCATCCAGAAAGGTCACCTATCCAACAATGGGTTGCATTAGGTTTATCAGTACCGCATTCTCCTTCCCTGGGTCCACGGGAATGACATGACGGTGCTCAAGGTGATTGGACACACAGTGTTATAACCTTGAAGACATTTCTCACAACATTCCCACTTGTGAAATGATGCCGTCTTCAAGATTATACTACCATTTCAGTCATTAAATTGCCTACAATTAAGAAGTGGGCAGTCAGCAAGACGCATAGGAATTGTCTACAAACCTCAGTTTGCTCACCTGCCATGGACATTTTCCTTCTGGGCAGATGGAGTTCCCTTGATTCATATTTCTACCCATCATGAAGTCACTGGATGAGACCTTGATATTCCCACATGGGTCCTGAGCTAAGAGAATGGTGAATATTATCTTACAGTTTATTGGTTTTTTTATATTGACTCCATGTTGTGAAACAATGAATGACTACATCTCTATTGCTGACCCCCCCCCCCCCCCCCCCCAAGAAAAAGAAA
>JAOUQZ010000026.1:3828292-3842170 GCA_028564935.1 Neosilurus hyrtlii
TGTGTGTGTGTGTGTGTGTGTGTGTGTGTATATATGAAGGGCTCAGTGCCATAATCTGCTAAGTCACAAATTTGTGATTTTGAGAAAAGCACAGATAATAAGATTAAGTCATATTCTCATATAATTTGGGTTTTTAGCTGCAACGAAGCTGCAGTTGTTCACTTTGGAGTGACTTTCAGCATATGGAGAGAGACCTCTATTTTCAGAATATGATCCTACCTCATTTTTCATCATTTCATCGACTTTGGCACTTTTGGTTATGGCACTGAGCCCTTCATGTTCTATTATATAGAAATTCTGGGGTGTCCGTGACCTAGTGGTTAGAAAAAAGTGGTTAGGGACCAAAAGATCACTGGTTCATTTCCTGAACCAGTAGGAAAAATGTGTGGTGACGGGGGAAGTGAGCAGCATCTCCCCTTCCTTCACCTTTACAGCTGAAGTGCCTCTAACAAGGAAGTCTTCGAGCAAGTAACCTAATCCCCATCTGCGGTCCGGGTGCCACAGTGTGGCTGCCCACTGCTCGGAATGTGTGTGTGCGGGATTAATTTCGTATATCCAAAAAATATATATACATATATATGTTCATGTACTTTTTATGTGCAGTATATCCAGTACGTAAATCAGGTGTGTTTCACCATGACGGAGATGGAAAGCTGTGTGTGGCTCACGTTAGGATCCACAAACCCACATTAAAAGATAAGAGAGGCCAAAACCCACTTCATTTGAATGGAGAGTGGTGAGGCCAGATTGGGGTTACTGGTATGTCCTGGTGAGTCTGATGCCGACCGTTCTACTGCAAAACAGAAGGCCCAGTTTGCAGCTGATTTAATAACGATTCGCTCTTTATGGTGATACTGCTACTTTTGGTACGGTTTGATGCACCAGTACCATAAGCATTATTTATTGTAAGGAATCTGGGTGTCATTTTGCGACCCATCATTAAAATTAGATTCTACTGCGGTCGCCACTAAACTTTGATCCTTTTTTACATTTTGATTTTGATATACTGTATTAATCCAACAAGGGAAAATTGGTTCTGCATTTTAACCCATCCAAAGTGAGCACACGTAGACAGTGAGCACACAGAAGCAGTGGACAGCTACATTGTAGCGCATGGAGAGCAGATAAGGGTTAGGTGCCTTGCTCAAGGTGGAGGGCGGGGAGGGGGAGGACCTCTCCTGGCCACCACACATTTTTCCTGATGGTCCGGGATTTGAACCAGTGAGCTTTCGGTCACAGACCCGCTTCTCTAATTGTTGGGACACAGTTTATAGAGTTATGAGGATATGGAGCCAGTCATACACTGTTGGGTCGAATGGAATGAGTGGAAGTCATTGGAAGGCTAATACTAGCTGAAGTTCTCATGAACTTTTAAGGGACGTACACGTTCAGAATTCTTAATTGCCCCCTTGGTGGCACCCAAATTCTTGTTTTGGGGTCGTCTGACTTTCAGACCACGCCCTTTTCCACCCCGGGTAGGTCAGGCAGGGTATCACGATTTTCCTTTGGTAACCTCTCTTAAAGGAGATTCATAATCCTGAATCATTTTCAGTTGGGAGCTCTCTTGTACCTTTTGAATGTCGGAGCACGGCCGTTTAATTACAGACTAATTTGCATTTCGATTCCTGTGCCAGCATTTGTTTTAATGCAAATTTCAAGGTCATTGTATCGTTTCTTTCCTCAGTATCGAGTGATTCTATAATTATTTCCTTAACGTCATTTGGGGGGAGAAAAAAAACATTCGTTGAAATAATTTAATTCGATTTGTTTAATGTGAGGCCAGGACAGGAGATTTTTTCTTTTCATCTTTTAAACAAAAATTGCTTTGTGACTCATCTGTGATTTGTTTATTCACCCTCTCTCTCTCTCTCACTTATCTGCTGGGCCGCTTGATCCTATTAGTGTAGCGGGAGACCAAAGTAATCGAGCACTGATACAGACAGAGTACCGTGTAACCCGCTCCCTTTCTCACTTAATCCTAAGTAGAGTTGCAGGGAGGCTGGTGCCTATCTCGGCCAACTCTGAACAGTTTACATTTTGATTTTGAACAGTTCGCCAGACCATTGCAGGGCCGACATACATAAACCATTCACACTCACACACGACCATTCACACTCGCACCTAGGGAAAATTTGGAACAGTCAGTTAGCCTTAAGACTCCCTCGTCGAAACAGAAACGCCCTCGCTGAGCCTCGGACGCAGGACCTTCTTGCTGTGAGGCGGACATGCTAACCACTACGCCACCACACCACCCTGATTTGTTTATTTGCTGCAAAGTTTTAAACAAACATACAAACAAAAAACATCAGTGAACATCCTAAAAAACATGCAGATCCAAATATGTCAAGGATGCTATATACACCTGTCAGCCACAACATTAAAAACATTGTTAGCCTTGATAATCTTGCTATAGTAGGATGAAATATGCAGAAACCGATGTGCTGAATGGAGGAAAAATTAGCAAGTGCAAGGATCTGAGTGACTTTAACAAGGGCCACATTGTGATTGCTAGATGACTGACTCTGTTTGTCTCCAACACGGCAGGGGTTGTGGTAAGCACGAACCAAAGAGGTGGTCCAAGAAAGGACAACCAGTGAAAGGGCAAGAGTGTCATGGCTGCCCAAGGCTCATTAATGCAAGTGGGGAGCAAAGGCTAGTACTACTGTAGCACAAACTAGTGAAACTGTTAACACTGGATACGACAAGGAGTCAGAACACAGCCTGCTGTATACGGGGCCGTCTAGCCTCAGACCAATTGTGTGGTGGTAATGTTATGACAGATCGTATATTGGTGATATAGTGTGTAAATGAAATTTTGTAACAAAAGTCTTGTCGATATTTTTTCCGTATTTGTGAAATGTGCCTCACTGTTTGTTTGCCCCACCACCCCACTGTGATATGGAGCGAAGTGTGTAACAGGTTGTTGGCTAATCGAGGATTCGAATGTTTAAAACTGGGTTTCAGGTATCAAGCAGACATTAGCGTGAAAGCATCTCTAACAGTTATTACACTCCCACCTAGTTCTGTTCTTGATTTCATCTGTTTCTCACTTTGTGTGTGTGTGTGTGTGTGTGTGTGTGTGTGTGTGTGTGTGTGTGTTCACTCAGGTTATATCCAGGGCATGAACATTATCATGGAGTCAGAGGTGTCACTGACTACAGCTTTGAGGACTGATTCCTTTGAGGAGGTGCTGATCAGTGAAGGTATGGTCCTGCTGTATTACTAAATGATTTGTATATTTGTTCAGGGTATTATAATTATTATTATTAATCATCATGATTTCTGCTTCCTCGGTTAAGGTAACGTAATTATGATGTTGTTGAGATTAGCTGACGTTAGCTTTTATTAACCTCATAACTCTTTCTCCTCTGTTGAATGCTTTTAACCTTTCAAGTGAGCTATGCGGAAGGTACTGTGAAGCGCTGATTTTTGTTCCACAGCCAGTTGGGTGTGTTTGTCTGTCCACAGTCCACGAGTGCGCGCTCGGTCTTAGTCATTACCTTTAGCGTGAGACATATATTGTTTGTTACTAGACAGTTAAGAGCTTACGGAAATTATACTAAAGTGAGAAATGTTACAAGTCATTACATTTACATAGACAGGAACCTTCCAGTAGGTCTAACACCGGGATCTAATTAGATCATTACAAGTTCATCTTCAGGGTGGTACACTGGCGCAGTGGTAAGTACATCCGCCTAACAGCAAGAAGGCCTGGGTTCGATTCCTGATCTTGGGGAGCTTCTGTGTGGAGTTTGCATGTTTTCCTCGTGCTTTCCGTTTTTCTCCCACAGTCCAAAAACATGCACAGTAGGCTAATTGGCTGTTTCAAATTGCCCCTAGGTGTGAGTGTGACTGTGAATGTTTGTATGTGTGTTGGCCCTCCAATGGCCTAGAGAGCTGTTCAGGGTGTACCCTGCCTTTGCCCAGAGTCGGCTGAGATGCGTGCCAGCCTCCCAGTGAACCTAATTAGGATTAAACGACATAGAAAAGGGATGAATGAAAAAATTAAGTTAAACTTCATTTTCTGAAGACTCGAATTTCTCCACTAATGACATAGTAACCAATGTCATGGTAGTAGAAGTATTAGCATAAACACATCATTCAGGTAACGTAGCATAACCCAACGTTACGTCCTATAATACAACAACAAGGATCTGACATTGTATATCCCAGTTGGTGTCACGTGAAAGGTCAGTGAACAAGTGTGTTCGCTCAACCAGTATACTATGATATACTAACGTTAGTGTATTACTTTGTGTTGTTCACGCATAAAAAGAAATCAAACCCAAACTTAAATAAATAAAAGCTAGCATGCATAGTTTGTCTCTTATTTTATATAGTAACGTGTTGTTTCATGAACTGCTTCGTATAGAAACTAAAAACGACTAGTAATGCCACACGTAGGGGTGACATTGTGATGTGAAAAGTCACGTGATCATCCTGTGTTTTCATCAGTAATACAGCTAATTTACATATGAGTACATGGTGCGTTATAATCTCCTTTCATGTGTACGGTCGGACTCTTGTTTGATGTGTGTGAATGGAAGCGCGTATGATTTGTGTTTGTGTCTAGTTTTATTTAATTTAAAAGTTTACTAGTTTATATCTGATTTGTTAGTTTAATATCTGCATACTGTTATTATTGCCATTAACTTGCTGTATAAGAAAATAAATATGCAGGAGAGCTTGTAAGGCTTGCCTATTGTTCATTTTCTAAGCCGGTCGCAGGGAGGCAGGCCCATCTATGCCGACTCTGGGCAAATGTGGGGTACACCCTGAACAGCTCGCTAGGCCATCACAGGCCCAATACACATACAATACAACAATTCACACTCACACCCCAGGGGCAATTTTGGACAGCCAATTAGCCTACTGTGCATGATTTTGTACTGTAGGAGGAAACCAAAGTACCCGGAGAAAACCCACGCAAGCATTGGGAGAACATGCAAACTCCAGACAGAAACGCCCCGAGCCCGGGAATTGAACCCAGGCTTTCTTGCCGTGAGGCAGGCGTGCTAACCACTGCGCCACCGTACTGCCCCGGCTTCCCTTTCATGTCACTTTATTTGAAACGCAATTTAGGCTCCTGTGTGGCGCATCTACTTATCTGTAGATTGCTGGCTCAAATGCTGGTTGGCTATGGGAGCCAATTGGCCAAGCTCTCACAGGAGGGAGGGATGGCATACGCGTACTTCCCTGTAACTCAAAGGGATCACCAGCCGATCGTGGGCATTTGTGAGTCCATGTATGCAAGCCGGCGGTTAGCACTTGCACCCCTCCCTGGTTGGTTGGTGGTAGCGGTATGAGGGTGGGCAATTTATTTCAACTACACATTTAAGAAATATAAACGTGTCGTTATCAGTTTGAAATTAAAATGTAATTGTGAGTCTTTGTATGTTAACGTGGCTTCTCCTACATCACCATGTTTTCTTCCAGACATACTGACGGTTTCTGTATCAGACTCGCTCTGCTCTATACTGAAACTGAAGCCTCTTCCTGTGTCGGCGGACACCTTACATGACGATGCATCAAGGTTGTTTTTATTTCTTTGCATTATTCTCTTTTCTAGTCTTTAGCTTCCGGACAGATTGACCAAACTGACTGACTGTGGGTTTTTTTAAGGAACCTGGAGTCTGGTTCAGACAATAGCCGGATGTCTTCATCAGGCGGAAATGATGCAATGGTGTTAGACATGTATGATTACATGACGCTGCTGTCGCCAACAAATCTGTTACCCGATGATCAGTTGGCCCCTTTATCACCGGTCCAGCTTCTCTATCAGCATCACGACTGCAGCCCGGCGTGTCTTCCTCTTCCACCATCTCTCTCCGACCAGTTTCTCGGACACAACCCCTTGCGCATCCCTCTCCTCTGCCGCTTCCAGCGCCATGGTGCCAAGCCGCTCTCCTATTTCACGCAAGAGGAGTTGGACACAGACGTTCTCTACAAAGCCCCGTGCGGGCGGAGCTTGCGCTGCATGGACGACGTGTATCAATTCTTACAGCAGACGAAAAGCCTCGGAGTCCTGCAGCAAACCAACTTCAGCTTCAATCCGCAGGTGATCCCCGAGCGGCAGGCCCAGCCAAGGCCACTCGCCCCTGCGTCACCCCTTCCCACAACCAGTATTTTTGAGCGGGACATAAGCCGTGGGATGGAAGCTGTCCCAGTCACTCTCTGCAATGACTTGGATGGGGTACGGCCACAAGAGTTTCGTTACCGTAAGGATCGCTGGCCCCACGGCTGCTTTTTGAGCAAGGCGCCGTTTTTCCTGAGCTGCTGCGATTGCACTGATGGATGCACAAACAGTTCCAGCTGTTTGTGTCTCCAGTTGTCTATAAAGGCCGGCGCAAAGCCAGACCAACTCTACAGCCACCACCGGCTAAATGAGCCTGTCTCCACGGGGTAAGAACATGAACAGCTAATCCACCACAAAATCAACAGTAATCGGGTGGCCCATGGTGATTCCTATCCCTACCAGTCACCCCTGATTCATTGTGGTTAATTTAGGCAAATTACCAACATCGTTAGCTACACAGAGCTATTAGCTGGCTCAAAGCACGGCGCTCACCTGACCTGCTGTAGTGTCATGAAATTTCATTTTATAGTTTGTTTTTATTATATTTCTGTCTAGTACCACCACAACGTTGTATAGGGTTTACACCTGGATCTACACCTGGCCGCGCTGCAAGCCCATCTGCATTCATCCTGATTAAAATAAGCATGAATCATAAAATTCTAATTAATCTGGGTATTTTTTTTTTGCTCCCGCCCCTCGGGAGCTGTAGGAATGGGTTCCGTCCGTCCACCTGCCCGTCACACTTTAGTTTCTGGACATTTAACTTGCCGCGCGCTGAAGCTGGGGCTTTCAAACACGGTGCGCTAGCTCACTACTATGAGTGCTAGGAGGAGTTTGTGTGTGAGTGACCTTGATTTACTTTTCAAGGTCACAGAGGCAAAACTGTACATTAGGTTTCCGGACATTTACTGAAGCTGGCGCTTGCAAACTTGCCATGCTTGCCGACCCCCGTGATGAAAACATACTTGTTTTAGTATGTTTTTTCTTGTGTTACCATCAATTATTTGTCTCACAATCACTGAAAAATTCAATTATTTCGTCTCAGGGATAATCCAGGAGCATCCGGTGTGTTTTTTTTTTTTTTGGTGAATATTTGTTATATAGTAATAAATTTACAGTAGTTGTTACAGAAACACGAGGAAAACGGAATGCCTTTGAGTACTGGTATAATGATTATGTAATGTCTGTACAGGCTGTATGAATGTGGTCCATGGTGCAGCTGCCAGAAAAGCAGTTGTCAGAATCGTGTGGTTCAGCACGGACTCCGTGTCCGCTTGCAGGTGTTTCGTACCAATGATAAGGGATGGGGTGTGCGTTGCCGAGACGATATCGACAGGGGCACCTTTGTCTGTACTTACGCAGGTAACGACATTGTCTTTAGTAGTCACATAGCTCCAGGATGTGTGTGTGTGCGCGCACACATTTGAATATTGGTTATCAAATATATTTTCGTGGTGTCCTAGGTGTTGTCCTCAGGCTTGGACGGAACTTGGAGGAGCCACTTCTCTCAAAACTACAGAAGGAGGAGCAGCTGTCGGATGACGAGGTGGAGGTGGTGGAGGAGTGGACGCTTCCCTCGGGCCAAAAGAAAACAGTCACCGAGACTCTGGCTACGTCTCCACGTCTTTATGTTCCAGTGATCCAGATGTCTGCAGACCAGCCCGCTACGCAGCTGGATGGACAGACGGAAGAGCTGCACTTGGTCAGTTGACTAATGCTCTTCATACATTATGTATCGGCTAACTAATCAGATCGGACAAAGGTGCTGGGGTCATTCCGTGTCAAATCAACAGATCTTCCTCAGAAATATATACTTGAGTTTATATCATGAAAGAAAGCTCGACGATTGGACAGATATTTGAATCGCGGGCTCAGCGAAGGCATTTCTGTACGTTTTCCCTGTGCTTGCATGCATTTCCTCTGGGTACTCTGAGGAGTACTGGGGACTGGCAAGCTGTTCAGGGTGTGCCCCGCCTTCACCTGGAGTCAGCTGAGCATGCGAGTTCGACATTCGATTTTACCCTTAATGTGTTGATCACCTTTGCCAGTACAGTGCTGCAGGTTTGATTTGTGCGCTGTGGGAACCCTTTTTAGCTTTCACCAAAAGGTAAGAGGAGTGGTAGCTATAGAGTTGGGTTCCGTCCGTTTGTATGATTGTTAGTGCGATAACTTTGGAAGGAAATGATGTAGGATCACCAAATTTGGTGTATGGGTCTCCTTAAGGTGCGAATTGGCTGGGATTGTATATGGGTCACCTTGACCTTATTTCAAGGTCACAAAGTCATGTTTTATATATTGGACTCCTCAGGTCCTGATAACGTGAAGAAATGACACCAAATTTGGTGGATTGCCCTTTCCCCTTTCCTGCAGAAAGGTCTTGGACAAGATTGTATATGGGTCACCTTGACCTTGTTTCAAGGTCACAGGAGCTATAGGAATGGGTTCCATCCATCCTTCAATCTGTATAATTGATAACTTGAAGTAAATGACATAGGATCTCCAAATTTGGTGTATGGATCCCTCTCAGAGGACATTATGATGGGATTGCCTATGGGTCACTTTGACCTAGTTACAAGGTCACTTTCTATATTGTGCACTTTTCAAATGGTCCTGCGGTCAATTTTTGGCGAAATTAAACGTCCTGTATTGTTTTTGCAGGACAACCAGGAGGAAATAACCTGTTCATCACCTGATCCCAATCACACAGGTAATACTCAGAAAGAAAGAGAGGATTCACACCTAAATGGTGAGCATTTCTATATTTCTGTATATTTATACGTGTAGAAATCAAAGAGCAACATAATGACGGGGTGGTGAGAAAGAAACTGAGGTTGGACGATCAGGAGAATGGGGGAGTTGTACGACAGGATCAGATGGTACCTAAAGCGGAAGTGAAACCCGGCTGTCAGGAAAAGGTTCATTATCTCGATGCGTCAAAGGAAGGAAATGTATCCAGGTTTATTAATGTAAGTTTGAGTTAATTTTCCACAGAACGGAATGATGAGTAAATGGGTAGGAGTCTGTTTTTTAACACTGTCTCTGTTTGTGACCTCACAGCACAGCTGCAATCCCAACCTCTTTGTCCAGAATGTGTTTATTGATACCCACGATCCCAAATTCCCCGTAACCGCTTTCTTTACATGCAAGTAAGTTCCTCAGGAGCATGGTACTCAAACTGGAAATGGGCACAACATTTAAAGCAGGGGTTGGTAAATCTTTAGCTATATACACCAATTCTTATATTGGTTGAAATTATATTATTAAAGAGTAGCGGTATTGGTCGTCCTTACAGCATAATTTGTGCGTAATGTAATACGTTTAAGCGATACAGATGCTTATTTTAACATAAATGACAATAAAAAGCACAAAACTGGGTGATTTTATCCCGTGGATTACTAGCAGGTGATGGTTAGCTGGGGTTTTTTCCGAGAAGTGACGTGAACTTGTTGGGTAGAGCTGTTCAGCGCAAGTAAACAAGCAGATCTGTTCAGCGAGCGTGAAATGGGTGTGACCTATTTGAACCAGAGTGGGAGGTGTCTCTTGGAGACAGTGAGACGTCACATTCTAGTGACTCTGAGGACGAGAACGCTGCCAGAGATGAGCGTGACGGTGAATCCAAAATGGTTTACGCAGCTAACGTTTTGTCGACTTGACTTTGTCTTCAGTTGGTTTAGGAACAGAAAGGCAATGTTTTCCGCGATTTCTGCGCTTGTTGTTTGTGCAGCTCAGCACTGAACAATAATGTGCTATAATGCACGAGGTGAGTGATGCAGCCCAGCCAGTCCAACGGGTTCACGTCACTACCAGGCTGGAACAGCCAATCAGAAAGGCAACATGTCTCTGAACATGCCAAGAGTCGTAACACTCGCACATACTTTCACAAGGTGCAAGGACTGATCTGCCGGAAGGATCTGCGACGTGATACGTGAGCGTCTTAAAGAGCTAGTAACACTAATTCACCACAGATACACTTTAAATTATATTGGTCTTTACACACTTACAGCAATTAGTTACAGAAAAATCTGTAAAAACACTGACCAATCACTGACCGGGAATTGATATCCAATCAAATGCTCCAATGTCCCCCTCCTCCTGTGTAACCCTACTGAGAATGAACCTGCAGTCAGAGCGTGTGTGGAGGCGAGGGATTACCCAGAGCCCTAAAAAGGTGCTACTGTCAAATTTCCTGAGCTTTCCAGATTACCAACCCCAGCTTTAAGCAATACTTGGCATATGGTGACTTTAAGGAAAGAAAAGGTCGCCTTAGCTTTGACGCTACGCCGTAATCGATGACAGCACGCACTTACCAGAGTGAAGCACCTACGCAGACTTCCCTCGTGCGGTGTTACATGGAGCACCACGCATGTGCAGTGCATGATTTCTGCAGGACTTAGGGAAGTTTAAGTAGGTACTTCACCCTGGAAAGTGTGTGCTGTGGTGGGCTAAGGTGCGGACTGATGTGCTTAGCGCTCATGCAAGGTTAAGGTGACTGATTCGCTTTAAACAATCAATTATGTGTACAAGAGAAATTATTAGACAGATGAGCAAAAGTGTAGCAGATTTAGCTGAAAGGATCTTCCACCTCTGCCTTCCCCCTACGTCTGTCTCAGTGCTGATACCCTGCTCATCCCTCGTCTTTCAGAACAGTGATTAGACTTGTTTTATTGTTTTACAGGCCCATCAGGGCGGGGACTGAGCTGACCTGGAATTATTCGTATAAAACAGGAAGTGATCCTGAGCATGAGGTACCATGCCTGTGTGGTTCAAATGACTGCCAAGCAGTTATCATCTGATCATCTGAGCGCATATGTCATAAGTTAGGTCAGCAACCAGGGTAAGCACCTTCGCAGTCGGATATCTGGGTCACAATCACGTAAGCGGTAGTGGCAAGTTACGCAGTTAGGTTAATGTGTTTATGAATTTTTACATTGTATTACTAAACGTACGCTCTCGTCATGCACACAAGTTGTCGTGTGGTGCTCTGTATTTTTAGTGTAAAGAAAAAATCTGTCGCCACAAAGAGATATCAGCTGGTGTGCACTGAAGCCAGATGGATCAGTGAATCCAGGGAAGGTGATCACACTGGAGGTTTGATAGAAAAGTGACTGAAGCAAGAGGCAATTCGCAGCCGTCTCTTTTCATTCTCAGAATGTTCTCAAATTTGTCTTGCGACATTCGTGGCATCGCATTTTCGTCGCCTGGTTCGTAAACTCATCGCAAAAACTTTCAATCATCTTCCGCTTGATCCGGGGTCGTGTCGCGGGGGCAGCAGCCTAAGCAGCGTGGTCCAGACGTCCCTCTCCCCAGCCACTTCCTCCAGCTCTCCCGGGGTGACCCTGAGGCGTTCCCAGACCAGCCGAGAAACATGTTTGTGATTTCCGCGAATGTAAAAAGATGAGGCTCTGACGTGGCGTAGTTTCAAACAGACCCCAAATGCCGTTAGGTCTCAAAGTTGTCGTTTTGCTCACAAATTATGGTTGGCAAGGAAAAGCGTCGAGACTTCGTATGTGGAAAGTTTGAGACTTGCTGGCATCCAGCACATTCGGTAAATTTTGTCAACATTCGCATTTTGTTCGCTCTAATAACAGTTTGAGAACAAAGAGCATACAAATCGCAACAGGAAATACGCTTCTCTCTCTTTATTTTATTTTTTTTAACAAACATCCGCAAACCAAAAAAAAAAGGCACTCACAAATCAGTCACAAAATCGCACAGTATACGTATTTGAGCTGCAAAATATTCGCTTGTATGTGGAGCCGCAAAACATCTTGACGCGAATTTAAAAATCGCAAAGAAATCTATTCTCATCGGTCATTTTTTATTTATTTATTTTTTTAAATCGTGGCTCTAGTGTGACCACCCCCTTTGTTTGTTTCCAGCATTTTGTCACTGGTGAGATTTGTTACAGGCCTACAGTTTGAAATAGTTTATGAAACTATTTGAAAGCGGTGTTTGCCTTCCCTCGAATATGGCGGTCACATGGTTTTAACGTCATGCTGACTATAAGAAGAGGAAACCTGGCAGAAGTGTGGAAATATCTGTACCACATGATTCAGTGGAATATTTCACAATCTGGCTGTCAATAAGGAAAGTTAATTGGTGAAGACAGCTTGTGTTTAATGGGATCTGACTGGTGTTCCATGACAGGTTTTAATGGTTAATAACAGCGTTGGTTTTTTCTGGCGAATGCATTTACAAAACAAATCGCCTTACCCTAAGAAAAATTGCTACAGAAGGGTTTTCTATGTTTGTTTGTTTTTTTGTAATATCAGGTAAGCTTATTAATATACAAAAAGTCTACCACAGTGTTACCCCTGGAAAGGTCAGATTTGTTTAAGATGGCATCAAAAAGGTCATTAAAATATCCATTACTCCTTATTTATTCATCCTAAGGAGGTAAAACCATATTTGCATCCGCCTACTTTGAAATAACAGATTTTAGGAGGGAATAAAACTTGCATTTTTTAGTTTGGAGGGGTTTTTTTGTGTGTGGGCTGCAGGTTTAAACGATCCTCAAATCTGCTGTGTAATTGCACTCCGTACTGTTCCTAGAGTTCTGCATTTAAAGTCAGATGAAAGGTTTTTAGATTGTGCTGCTTATATCTTGGCTTCGACTGGTTTCTGCTGTAGTGTTTACCTACTGAGGAGATAACGCAGTTAAATACTAAGTATGAAACAGAGACTTTGTGTATGTATATAATTTGCTGGTGTGTGTCGCAATTTTTTAAAAAATAAATAATTAAAAGAATTGTGTGTACCTACTTCTTTTGAATCCAAATTTTTGATATGGCACAGGTTTTACACCAGATCCCATTCCTGACGCAGCCCTACACATTTACCTGGGCTTGGGTCCGGCGTTAAGAGACCCCAATGGCTTGGTTACAACAAAAAAAAAATTTAAAAAGGAAAAAAAATTTTATGTATACCTAAAGGGTTTGAGTACAAAGATATGTGCAATTGTTTTAATTATGAAAAAAAGCTTTTGTAAAGCTACTTATATAGCTTATAATTTGAAAATTTATATATATATGTGTGTGTATATATATACACACACACACACACACACACACACACAGCCTTTGGATGAGAGCAAAATCAAAACTGAGTCTTCAAAATTACAACACTGGAATATAATCCTATAAACCTAGTGTCACTTAAACAAGTGGTCAACCGGTCGACCATTTTCCTTACAAACAGCACGCTTGACATTTTTTCCCCAGTCCTGACAGTTTTCAACTCCGAGTCTCATCAATAGTCCATAGGGTTACAGTCTGGAATCTGTAGTGGACCTCTTGTGTTTTTTGTAAATTCAGGAGACGGTATTCCCAGATTACATTTGATTGACAGGTAAAACACCTGTTGCAGCACTGCTCCTGACATGACACGCAGACGTCCAGTACTGTAACATTTGAGACTATTGATTTTGCGCTCATTCAAAGGTTATTTAAGATATTAACTTGATAGTAGCAGTAATTACTAACATCTTTCTTGTAAATGCAGTACATTTTTTATAAGATTACGGCGAAGGGTTTCAGAATTAATTAACGTTAAAATTTGGCTCACACTATATATATATATATATATATATAGTGTGTGTGTGTGTGCGCGCGCGCGAGTGTGTGTATACACACACTAACCAAAGATTCCAATGCAAATAATACACAGTTTCAGAGCACAGAAAGAAAAGCAAATTATTCCTGGTTTCAAATTAATAACATCAAATCAAAGTGTGGTTCTGGATCATTAAAGTGAATATCTTGTATGGTTACCGATCTCTCTCTCTCCCTCTATACACCCACATA
>JAOUQZ010000026.1:3842270-3859794 GCA_028564935.1 Neosilurus hyrtlii
TATATATATATATATATATACATACATACACACATACACACACACACACTATAGTACGTCTTCTACGGGATCTGACCAGAAGTACTAACCTTCACTCCCTTGTGCACCCATAACACACTTGCCACTTCACTGGTTGTCTTTCCTTGGATCACCTTTGGAAGCTGCTCATCCTCGCATACCAGGAACACCCCACAAGCCGTCCTTTTTGGAGATGAATCAACACCTGTGAACATTGAACCATATCCGTAGCGTTATAGCAGATCAGGCTTAACATTAAAAACTTAGTCTACCAGGTAAAGTAAGAAACATGTCATTACAGCGGCACCTGCCATGCAACAGGACGGATTGGGAAGAAAGTGAACAGTCTTGAAGTTGATGTGTTGGAGGCAAAAAAAAATGTGTAAGGATCCGAGTGACCTTTTAAGGACCACATTGTGATGAACTAACTGGGACGATTACCAGTCCGGCAGTATTATTGCTATGGCTAGTTGGTGTGTGTGTGTGTGTGTATGTACATTTTTTAAACTTACTTTTACAGTTGAAAATACTGAGTTAACATTAATACACCTTAAGAGTAAATGCAAGAAAATCCCACCTCTCAAACTTACTGACTTGTTAATGTTTTGATTAAATATTCCTAAACATTCAAATTTAACTATTGGATTTTTACGCACTAATGTCTAATTATTGTAATCATTACAGAAGCCCCTGCATTAGATCTGAGTATTAATAGCTGTAGCACCTGATGTTCCATTTTAAATCATTACCATCTGAAGTGGAACAATTTGCATGACATTTTAGCTTAAAAAGGAATATGAGCAGCCATTACCACCACATATAGGCAAAGATAGGTAGGCAAGTCTGTTGGGCTTTTACACCCGAGCCTAGTGGCTCATCAGGCTGGTACTTATCCCCGGTTTCTGCAGCGTGAAGCGACTAGTTCATCTCCTCCAGGATGATAGTCCATCGCAGGTTACCTTCCTAGTATTTTTACTGGTACCCATTTATACTGCTGGGTGGACAGAGGCACACTTAAGTGTCCAGTGGGGGTCTAACAGGGATTCAAACCCATGATCTCTCGATCGTGAGCCCAACCTCCTAACCACTATGCCACCAGCCCCACACATATGGGCAAGGCTCAAACCATTCAGTGTTCGAATTTGAAAACAACATTTTGCAACCAAGTCAATGCTTCTTATTTAGCAAGTAGTTGTTGAGGAGCCACATCCAGGGGAAGAACAAAAATAAAAAATTTAAAATCTTATGACCAATAGTTTCTCAGTGGTGGGTTCTTAAAAAGGCATGTGAGAAGTGATTCTTGCCCCTGTAAGTTACATTGACTGACCTAACCTTGTTTAAAGCAGCATAATCAGATAAATTGACATGTTTAAGCCAACCTAGTATTATAAATACAAGCTGCCTCAACCTCATTTTTGGGTCACACACCAGAGCACAGAAGTCTGCCCTTGTTTTCGGTAAAACCTGCATCTTCCAGTTATCCTGGGTCACGTAACCTGCGTGCAGATCCAATTTTAAGAACTTTAATGGTTGAGATCTAGCACCAGAGAGAAAAATGCTACTTAATTTTGATACCCTGAAGTAGTTTGAGACTTACCCATGCACGTCCCAGCCTACACCATGATAATAAACCCCCTAAAGAGATGAAACACATCTTAGAAAACAAAAAATTAACCTGTGGTGTTTGAAAGGAATCATTTCAAGGGGACAGGCTCATAGAGTACATGTTTATTTATTCAAAAAAACTTTATAAAAAGCCACACCAGTGCTCATAAAACATTTTAAAACTCCTGAGACTGAACGTCCTTGCTGACATTTGCCTCTCGGGGTGCTTTGGTCTTCTTAGGCAGGAGTTGGGCCTGAATGTTGGGCAGTACTCCTCCTTCACTGATCGTCACACCACCCAGCAGCGTGTTCAGCTCCTCATCGTTCCTCACAGCCAGCTGAATGTGACGTGGAGCAATGCGGAGCTTCTTGTTGTCTCTGCTGGCGTTTCCAGCCAGTTCCAATACCTCCGCACACAGATACTCCAGTACCGCAGCGAGATAAACAGCAGCGCCAGAACCGATCCGATTTGCATAGTTACCCTTCCTCAGGAGGCGTGAGATCCTGCCAACTGGGAACTGAAGCCCTGCACGTGTAGAGCGGGACACTGAGGACTTGGTCTTAGCGGCTGCCACAATTTTCTTCCCACGACCAGACATGCTTAGAACTCCAAGCCACCACCTTTCCTACACACAGGGACACTGTCTGAAATGCTGGAACAGGTTTGGGGTTCCTAGTCAGAAATTGCAACATACAAGACATCTAGAGATTTAATTGTGGCACAAGTTTAGGGAAGTGTCAAATGTGGTGATGGTCTGTTGGACAATTTACAGCGAACTGCATTCAATACCATCTAAAGTGGAATAATTTGCATGACTGATTCTGACTTAGAGGTTCTGAGCAGGATGCCAAGCCATTAACACAGGGATGTCCAGTCTAATCCACAAATGGCCAGTGTGGGGGCAGGTTCTCACTTCAACCAACCAGTCTGTTCACTTCAACCAACCTTCCACCTGTGTGAACCACTGATGTCAGAAGGTGATTGGATCATGTATTGTACAGTTCATCACATGACAAGACCTGAAGCCAGAATGGTGCCATCTTGGTGAGACCACATTATTGCTGGAAGTTACATTCATACAACATGAGATGGGAAAATAGAAACCATTACCTCCAAAATGTACATTTCATTTTAACCCCGCAGACCTTTATTTTTTCAATTACAAATATCAGTAGGATTATATGATTAAGGTATTCTGACTGTTAACACAAATTCAGGGGTCAAGTTAGCTTTTGTGATCTTTAACAAGGTGGTCTCACCGAGATGGCTGCAACTTGGCTTCAAAATAGAAACACTAATCTGCACCCACACTGGCCCTTTGCAGATAAGACTGGACATCCCTGCATCCCACCCCATTCAGTGTCCGAATTTGAAACTTTGCTAACTGGAATGCACTGCTTTTTATTTAGAAAGTAATGTTAAGGACTGATGTTTCTGAAAAATGTCACCCAATGACCAGTAGTTTTTCCTGTGATGGGCCCAAGAGTGATACTAGGACCTGTATTTTACTGACATAACATTGTTTAAAAGCAACCCAGTCAGAAATAAGAGTAACTTGGCATAGTCAAACTTATCTTCCAACAAGATAACATTCCTAATTTAAAAAAATAAATAAATAAATAAATAAATAAAAAGGAGGGGGGGGGGGAATAAAAAATAAAAAAAAAAAAAAGTATAAATACAAGCTGTCTGAAACTTATATTGGTCATGCACAAGACCTCAGAAAAACATACGCTTTAGATAAAAAGCTTAGAACGTGTTCGCCCATTATTCTGGGTCTTCTGATCTACCTGCAAAATCTAATGAGTTACATTATAGTAACAGCTACAAGGAACACATGAAAGCAAACAGAAGAAAGTTACACTATTGCAGTTAAAGCACATTTTAACAGATCCTACAAAAAAAAAAACAAATGAATACGGCACAAAGGTTCATAAACTCCACTTACTGTTACAGTGCCACCAGGGAATAAGAAGTGTACCAGTATACAAAGAGAAGGTGTTGTCCTGCTTTTATAGCAAGAGTGTAATGAGCGTCACCTCAATCACAGCTCAGTAACCAATAGGATACCAGGTGTAATTAAGATTCAGTGAATGCAGGTGAATGCACTAATTTAGTCTACTTAATGTGTAGACATTTTCCCTAGGAATGAAACCAGATATATTTAATGAAGTAATTCAGTACTGTTGTACAATACCTCAGGAAAGTGAGTGTGTGAAGTGTGTATACCATGCAGTTGTTAGTTTAAAGCCTATGGTGGACATATGTACGGCCGAACGTAAGCGACAGCCTGACAGCGAGCACTGCTGTGGAGAGATATCCACCCTTTCATTTACAAGAATATTAGTGAATCTGAACACGTGAGTTCTACACCAGGGGTGTCCTATCTTTTCCCCAAAGGGCCGGTGAGTGTGGGGCAGGGTTTCACTTCAACCAAGCGGTAGTCACACATTCCAGCTGTTTCAATCACTGATCTCAAGGTAAAAAAAAAGAATTGATTGCACATTTGTGCTTCAAATTAGAAGCTGGGTGGCAGCCATCTTGGTGAGACCACTGTACTGTTGAAATCTATACTCAAATAGCATGAAAAGATTTTAAAATGTAAACAATTACATCCAAGATGTACATTTCATTTAATATAATAATAATAATAATAATAGTAATAATAATGATAATAGTAATAAGACTAATAATAATGATGATGATAATAATAATAATAATAATAATAATAATAATAATAATAAAGATAATAATGATGATAATAATAGTAATAATATTAATGGTGATAATAATAATAATAAAGATAATAATGATGATAATAATAATAGTAATATTAATAATAATAATAATAGTAATGATGATAATAATAGTAGTAGTAATAATAATAATAATAATGATAATATTGATGATGATAATAATAATGATAAAAATAGTAGTAATAATAATAGTAATAATAATAATAATAATAATGGTAATAATAAAGAGAATAATAGTAATAATAGAAATGATAATAATGATAATATTGATGATGATGATAATGATAAAAATAGTAGTAATAATAATGATAATAATAATAGTAATAATGATAATGATAATAAAGAGAATAATAGTAATAATAGAAATGATAATAATAATGATAATATTAATAGTAGTAGTAGTAATAATAATAATAATAATGATAATATTGATGATGATAATAATAATGATAAAAATAGTAGTAATAATAATAGTAATAATAATAATAATAATAATGGTAATAATAAAGAGAATAATAGTAATAATAGAAATGATAATAATGATAATATTGATGATGATGATAATGATAAAAATAGTAGTAATAATAATGATAATAATAATAGTAATAATGATAATGATAATAAAGAGAATAATAGTAATAATAGAAATGATAATAATGATAATATTAATAGTAGTAGTAGTAATAATAATAATAATAGTAATAATGATAATATTGATGATGATAATATTAATAGTAGTAGTAATAATAATAATAATAGTAATAATGATAATAATGATAATAATGATGATGATGATGATGATAATAATAATAACAGTAATCGCTGTAATTTAGGCTCGCGCATGCGTCGTACTGCGCCTCGAAACCTCGTCGACTTTCCAGTCACGTGACCGCTCGAGCGGTCACGTGAGCCGTGTGTAGATAAGCCTGGGTTTGTTGACATGAGCAGAAGGGTGTGAATATGACCCCGCTGGTGGTGTGTGTGGTTTGCGTGGCCTTCCTGGTCGTGTCGGGGATCCGGACGGAGATCCCTCCGCAGATCCCTCCGCATGAGGAAGTAGCGCGCATGGCGAGGTTCGTGGTGAATCGGTGCGACTGGGCCTCCATGGCCACCATCTCCACTCACGAGCCCGTGAAGGGACAACCGTTCTCCAACACCTTCTCCATCAGCGACGGGCCGCCGGGTAACGGCACCGGGGTCCCTTACATGTACCTCACACACATGGAGGTCTCCGTGCAGGACCTACAGGTGAGCAGATACACAACACCACACACACCTGCAGCTCCCAGATCATTTCAGACCAACATCTCAACATTAAACTCCACCCCGTCCCATTCACAGAGGAGTGTTTAGATCATTGTTTATTTCAGGGTTTTCGCTCTAATGCTCTTCAGAAGGTCCTGGGTTCGAGTCCCAGGCTCGGCGAGGGCGTTTCTGTACAGTGTGCATGTTCTCCCCCGTGTTTGCATGGGTTTCCTCTGGGTACTCTGGTTTCCTCTCACATTCTAAATTGCCCCTAGGTGCGTGCGTGCGTGTGCGCGTGCGCGCGTGTGTGTGTGTGTGTGTGTGTTGGCCCTGCGATGGACTGGCATGCCATTTAGGGTTTCTTGTGCCTACAAAACAAGCCCAAATTATCACGCCTCCACCACCGTGCTTCACAGTTGGTGCACCAATTTGTACATAAGGGGTGTTTGGGGTGACATACTGTATTTGGTTTTCACCAATCATGATGTCGTGCATGATAACCAAACATCTCCACCTTGGACTTATTGGTGCAAATGATAGTGCTCCGGAAATTTAGGGGTTTGGTCGGGAACGGTTTTGTAAACCCAGTCCGTTCATCCACCTGTCTGTCGGTCCAGCCGTTCAACCCACCCCTCCGTCTAATCCGTTCAACCCATCCGTTGATCAGATCACTCTGTCCAACCATCCAATCCATCTGTCCGTGCAGTCCACCCATCCATCAAGTCCACCCTTCCAACTACCCATCCACCTGTTCATCCACCCATCCACCCGTCCATCTGTCCATCCACCCACCTGTCCACCCATTCATCTACAAATCCACCATCCATCTACCCATCCACCCACTCTTCCAACCACCCACCAATCAAAGTGGACAGTTGACCTAATGTGCATGTCTTTAGCCTGTGAGAGGAACCCAAGCACTTGTAGGAAACCTACACAAGCATGGGGTGAACATGCAAACTCCCCCCAAAAAAACAGATGCCTTCTACATATGGCACACAGAATTCTGTGTACACTGTTAAAAAGGTGTATTTTAATTTATGGCTTGAAACAAGTAACAGTTCGGAGGGGAAGATGGAGTAGAAGAGGTTACCATCATTCAGACTTTCAATTCCCATTACCATGGATATATACCAGCATGCAAAATATCACAACAGCGTTCCCACGTCCCAGCGTGTACAGGTACGCCGGAGGGTTGGACGGATGGACGGTCACTTCTTGACATTTAAAAAAACACGCTGTTGTCTTATCTTGCGTTCAAAGCACAGATAATTGAATCCCCTGCGAAGTAAAGGGGATACTATGTTTCCAGGGGCTGTCCGCCTCCGCTGCCGCCGCAGACACTTCTTGTTCGCACTCTAGCAGTGCCGGTTCTTTATGGATTTATTTTATATTTCTATCTTATGGTCCCTACGGCACGCTCTACCAGTCTATAGAAACGTCTCACCTTGACCTGTTTTTCAAGGTCCCCAGAAATGCCTGTTTACACTCTAGAGGGTGCAGTTTTTGTTAGCTCGGTTTCCAGTTCATTCCTGTTCTACTTAGTGTTAAGGTCTTCACGCTTATTGAAACTGGGTCACCTTGACATTTTTTTCAAGGTCACAGGGGTAAACTATGCACGTGGTCATGTCGGATTTAGCCCAGGATTGTTTATTTGTACCCGAAGTTGGACTCTTTTTCCCTGTCCTGGAGCCCCTTATGAGGAAATCTGTAGATGTTACCACGTGGTTGTTATTTAGGTCCTGATAAATAAAACTAGAGAAACGAAAGGACGGTGTATATTCTTTTCCCCATGATGGTCTGATTCATTTTGCTCAGCAGTGCGGATTGTTTTTTTGCAGCAGTGTGGGCTGATGGGAACTGGACTGTAATAGAGGATGTGAGAACATTTTACTCAGCAAAAATCATCCTTGTGTTTTTTTTGTTTTTTTTTAATCAGGAACAGTCCAGTCCCTGAAGTGTGTGTGAGTCAGCTGAAGGCCGTGACTTGGCAGTTTTGACAAACCTGCTGCACTTTAGAGATTTTAATTATCTGCACCGCCCAAACCCCAGAGTGCCGGCAGCACATGATGACTTCGTTTTAAGTGTGTCACCTAATCTTTTCTTACGTGTTTTTCATTTAACTGCACCAGTCCTGCTTTATTAGCCCTCTATACATTAATTAGTATAACATCAATATGTTTATTGGTGGAGAACTTGTTTAGTTAATATTTCTATCTCTGTCTCTTTCATTTATTAGATTTTTTTTAACAGTCTATACACTTAATCTCCGTCACATGGTGAACCACAGAGTTCTGAACATGGCTGTGATGATTACGGCTGTTACGCTGTTTTGTTCTCTAGGTGAATCCGCAGGCCTCCCTGTCTGTATCTCTCGCTCAGACACACTTCTGTAAGCAGAAAGGTTACGACCCCCAGAGCCCCCTTTGTGCCCACATTATCCTGTCTGGCTCTGTAGAGGAGGTAAGAACACTCACTTACTTATGCATGCCGAGTTTGAAAGCTGCCCTAAATATTACCTCATTATTTAGGCAACTGCTGATCTGCTGTGTATAAGCGGTGGGTTATTTATACGCTGGCATGCAGCTCTTCCAGGATAGCTGCTCTCTTGTGTCCTCACTCATTGCTTCGCAATACTAGCTCCTTGAAGCATAAATAATAGAATTGGGATGATCGAAATAACTTCTGGTTCAAGCAAGAAACAATGAGTAAGGAAACGACACATAAGGGTTTTAAAAAGCACCCACTGTTAGCCACGGCTTGGCTTAGCAAATTTTGGCCATCTGTGAGCTCATGGATGTAGAAGATTGCAGATAACTGAACTATGTGACGCAGCATGAGGAGCAGTTTAAAAAAAAAAGGTGGTTGGTTCCTTTAAGTGTCGCAGAGGAAGCTTGTATTAGCTTTCACCCCTCCTGTTTTGTAGCTGTCACATGATAGCCAAAAGCTGACTGAAGGAAGGGAACTGAAATGTGACCAGATTACTGGGAATAATGGGGCAAAGTCCAACAAACAGCACTAAGAAACTTATATGTTGATGTCTTCTCCTGTACTGGGACGGCACAGAGGCGTAGTGGTCAGGCATGTGAGGGCATGTTCTCCCCGTGCATATGTGGGTTTCCTCTGGGTAATCCAGTTTTCTCCCATAGTCCAAAGACATGCACATCAGGTTAATTGGTTGTTTCAAATTGCCCTAAGGTGTTATTGACCCTGTGATAGTCCCCCCACCCCCCGTACGGAGTAGTCCATATCTGTGAATAAGTCCTCTATTCTTCTCTGCTGGTTCCAGGTGAATGGTACTGAGGCTGAGTTTGCGAAGAAGGTGCTGTTCAGCAGGCATCCTGAGATGATCGACTGGCCTGTTGACCATAACTGGTTCTTCGCAAAAATGGCAATAAGCCAGGTTTGGGTGCTGGATTACTTCGGAGGAGTGAAAATGGTGTCGCCTGACGACTATTACAAAGCTACACCCTTCTAAAGAGCACCTCTGTGAGGGATGGAGTTGTTTTCCGCTTGACAAAAAGGGACGTTGACTGATTTTCTTTAGGATTGAAATAATTTCTGTAGAGTTTGAGATTAAGGGAAGGTTTTAAAACATTTTTAAAATGGGAGCACACAGCATCGCCATTGATGCTGCAAATTATACTTTTGTTTGCTAATGTTGTAGCTGATTGTGACTATAATTTCATATTTACCCCATTGGTATTAAACATGCATAAACAAATCGCCTGGTAAATTGTTCACATGGTGTTCAAAGCATTTTACCCAGAAATGTTTATTAGAAATAGAGCTGGTACTGATTCTATATGCTTTATAGACTCTGTTTATCTTGGTGGCCCACATTCGTATGGATCACAGGGATAATCTGGATGTTTTGGAAATGTGCACTTTAAAAGCAGTGTGTTTGGGTTTTTTTTTTTTTTTTTTTTTTTTTTTTGGTATTAATTATAAAATTAGTAAATAATTATAAGATAAATGTTTATCTTATTTTCAATTTAGTAGGATTTTTTTGTTGTTTTTTTTTTTTGGCCCCACAAAGAAACCAAAGCAAAAAAACAATTACAAAAACTATTTCAAATTTTAACTCAGTGTTTTTGTTGAGGGATTTTTCTTGAAATCAGTGATTTGTATGCAGATTGTTTAATTTTATTTGGAGCAGTATATCTAGTTGGTTCTGTGTCTCTTTGCAAAGACTCTATTTTTAATAAGAAATAATCAATCTACACTTTCTGCTGTTCAGGAATGATTGTAAAATACTTTTTTTTTTTTTTTTTAAATAAAGATGGATCATTTTGACAGTTTCTTTCTGATCTTTCTGTCTGAAATGATTTAAATCTGTGAGTGATCTTGTCCAGAATTACAAGCGAATTTTAAGAAATTCGAAGTGGAATTCACATTTTCTGACATAGTTGGTCGAATTCGAGGTAAATGATCCGTATTCGCCGTCTTGATGATGATAAATTGATTTCTTGATTTTCTTGACCTGCGCCAAATTCACATTTTTGAAGTATAATAATTCCCGCGTGTGCGATATTCAAAGGTTTTTGAAGAGACCAGTGGTTTCAGCTATATCGCTTACGTGTTTTCGCTTTCGCTGTATCGCTTATGACTTTCATGATCACCACCTTTTTTTTTATTTTTGCACAGTTGTTCATTTGTAAACGTTACTGGTGTAAAGAACGAGCCTTAATGTCCTGTGATGATAAGGTTACGTTCAATAACAGTTGTTCTTCCTTGCACTAATGTTGCGTAATTTAAAAGTGTAAACATGCACATGCAATGAAATAAAGTTTAACTGCTTCAGCCACACTGCGTTCCAGATTCAACACCCCCACCCAACCACCCACCCCCGTTTCTTTTTGTCTCCTGATGTCAAAGAGATGCCATTTTACTGTTCGAAGTCTCTTGTACTTGGTACATTCTATACAAGCAAAGTCAAGAGCAAAGGTTCTGAAGGGCGACCCCTGTCTCATGACCCTTATTTCCCCTCCTCAAAACCAAGAAGCACTCGTCCTCTTAATCCTCACCGCCCCGTAGTACTTCATATACCAGCAGAGGAAGTCTCAGAAAGTAGGCCACAACACATCAGTCTTCGGCAACAGCCGCATCGAAGGGGAGGTGGGACGCCTGCGTCGACAGGTGGAGCTCGGAGGAGCCACTTCCTGTTGCCAGACTGAGCCTGAAGCTTCAAAGAAGAAGTGGTATCTACCGCACAGCTGTGTATAGAGGTCTTTCAGCAACACCGTGTTCTCCAACACCTAGAGCTCTGATCTCGGACCTGATCCAGAGTGTCTGCGGTTTAAAATACAGAGAGAAATCCAGTGGTTGGTGACAAATACCTGGGACTCAGTTCAACGGAGGAAGTATGGGGCTTCAGAAGACTGGTGCGTTGGTGCTTACCATCTTGATCATCTCCCCTGCAGGTAAAACATCATCGTAACTGGGTTCTGTTTATCTCCCGAAGTGTTTCTTCGGATCTCTTGGAGATTATTGAGAGTTTTTGATCATCACAGAGAAAGAACGGGATTTAGTTTCGTCAGGAGGATAAGATACAGACAGAAGGTAGCACATCCGCTGAAAGAAACAAAAAAACAAAAAACCAGGGTCTGGTTTGTGCAAGTCGAGTCGGCCATGTTTGATGCAATCAAATCGGCTTCTGATGCAAGTCTTTTGGAACAGCATGAACCTGACATGAAACTCTAGAAATAGTAGCACAAAGAAGTCCTTTTTAATATCTATAACTAGGACGTTGTTGATACAAGGGTATACCTTTGTTGTTGGTGGTGGTGATGGTGTATTTCTATATCAGAAGAATATTAAGGGCCTAAATTTGCTGAAATCTTAAACATTAAAATGTTCCATTTGTTATTTTTATTGTTATTTGAGTTAATATATCCAACATCTACACAAGTACCATCTCCATAAGTTTTAGATCGTATGGATGAAAATGGAGATAAAAACACAAAGAATTCTTCTTGCTTTCACTTTAGTGACAGTCCAAATTTTATGAATAAATATCGCCAAATTAGAATTTGATAGAACCTTATGATTTAAGATAAAATTAGATTTTTTTGTTGATTTTAAACTTGTTTGGTTTTTTTTGTACTGTATTTTACAGTAGTTATCACAACACTGCATTCTCACTTCTTTTGCATGTGGAACATTTCTATTTAAGAATAAACTCTATAATTTTGAATATTTTTATTCGTTAACAATAATTTCAACGGAATGCCCTTTTCAGTAAGGATACTTTACTGTTACGTTACTTATGCCGACTCATCTTTTTAAACTCTGAATTGAATTCCTGAGCGAGCCACCGATTCTTGGATTTAAATTCATTCTTTACAACAGCTTTGTATTTCAATAAACAACACACACTGATTTATATCTCAATATGATCAATTTGAATAGATTATGAGTTGATAAAAATGGCACTTGGTTAAACAGAGCTGATCTTTCGTTCAGTGTAATTGATTGAAAAATCCGTGAATACGACGTGTAACGAAACACAACTGCTCGCACTCACATGACTTTAATTAAATGTTAAATGCCCTTTCTGGGGGGGAAAAAAAATCCAGTGTGAGACGTTTAGATTTTTAAAAATTGTAATTTGTGAAATTTCCAGGGAATCGTCTTGTTTAAAAAAAACAACAACAAAAACTTTTTAGGGTTATTCTAATATAAATTTCTTAAAATATTAGAATAAAGTTTAATATTTAATATGTGAGTGTTGTATTTTTATCTATCTATCTATCTATATATATATATATATATATATATATATATACACACACCAGTTTTTGTTTATGAGTTTTGTTAAGGTTGCTATCAGAAAATTCTTCAGAATAAACATTTTATTTATTGATTTATTTATTTCAATAAATGTTTATAAATTGAAGCAAAATCGATATTAAATTCCCTGCGAGGGGGTTCCAGATTTATTCACCGAAAAGAACCGAATGGAGTGTTTCTGTGAAAAGGTTACATTATCATGTGGTAGCTTTTATCCAAAATGAGCTATTTTTTACTGTGCTTACAAAACACTGTCCACTGACCTATCAGACACAAGTACAACAGAGATGTACAAGGAACATCCTTACACGTGGAAATGCCGTTAAACGAACATTCGGCCAGCAGGTGAAGTCCAAGAAGTGACGACATATATTTGTATTCATGCATTCTTGAATGGACTGTTTTAATCTCTCATTTTTTAAATTCCCACATATTACAGAATTTAACAAATCCGAGCCTTGCTACTCTGTATGCTCATGACACCCAGTCGTTTATGCAGTACCAGACAGTAACAGAAAGTCTTTACAGAAACAAGGATGAGGTGATTGTTTAATCTCATATGAAATATGAAGGGGTGGCTATAGCCCAGTGGTAAGATAAGTGGCTTTGGGGGCTCAAGGTTGCTGGTTCGATTCACGAACAAGCAGGAAAAACTGTGTGGCGGTAGGAGGGAATGAGCTGCACCTCTACCCTTCCCTTCCCTTCCTCTACCTTCACTTAACCCACAACTGCTCTCCAGGTGCCCCGAGGTGATGTGGCAGCCCTCTGCTCCGAGTGTGTGTGTGTTTGCTCACTTTGGATGGGTTAAATGCAGAGCCAAAATTCCCTTTGCGGGTTTACAATCATTTACATCAGGTTGTGGGGGAAGAAATTAAGTCCTAACCATTTATCATTTAAACACCTAGAGGACATTACAATTTAGAATACTCGCATCATTCCAGTATAACTTCTTGAAAATAATGAGTCCTACAGCTATAGGATCCCCGTTAACAGTCTCTTAATTTCTTCCAGTTGTATTTTATTCACTCGTTCGTTTGCTGAATCGCTTAATCCTATTAAGGTCGCAGGGTCAAGTCGCCTATCTGAGCCGACTCTTGGCGAAGGCGGCGTACACCCTGAACGGCTCACTAATCCATTGCAGGGCCGACACACACACACACACACACACAGCCATTCAGACTCACACCCGGGGCGATTTGGAGCAGCCAATTAGCCTAATCTGCAATGTTTTCGGCCTGTGTGAGGAAACCGGAGTATATCTGTATAAACGTCTCGTAAAAGAACTTTGTTTCTTTTTCCCGGACAGAATGAATCTGGATCAGGTAACTCCATAACCATGTCAAGGTGCTTTCTCCAGAGCTGCCTCTTCAGCTGTTTGCTTTTACCCAATAAGTCACTTGTTTTCTTCAATCATAAGAGTCCCAGCAATGATGCAGTGTTTTGGTGTCATGGAGCGTCTCAGAATTACAAACGCAGCAGTAAATGTGCTGAGGAGCCCTACGAGCCAACTACTGAAAACATTTTTAACAGCTGGTCTAAGATCAGTCTCGCTGAGTTCTGGTTTATCTTTATGGAAGGAGAAGCTGTTCCCGGATCAGCCGTCACTTGTAAACATCTGCGTAGGTCTGGCTGTAATTGCTCGGAGAGGAACCTCTGTGTAGGAGGACACTTTCCATCTACGAATTTGAATAAAGCAGGTCTTTGAACTGGCACTATTACTCAACTAAAAAGAATGAGTCTCACTGGAGGGTAAACACGCTTCAAGTTTCAAGAAGGTCTGCACCTCTCCCAGTTTGACGTGTGATTTAGAGAATATCTGTGAAAAGCTCGATTTCCATGCAGTGCATCTGGTTTCTGGAACAGTCTCCCACATTGTTGATGAACGACTAATTTGCATTTTTTCTGGGGGGTGCGACTGGGTTCAGGTTTTTATTTCAGTCACTCAGATTCACGTGAACCTGAACCGACTGGATTCTAAAGAATTAATATTCTACACCCAAGTAAACCCACAGTGGAAAGTAGTTGTATTGATTACAGTGGACATCGCTGGGGGCATTTATGCGGTCTGTTTATGTACTCTGCAAATTAAAGGGGCGGTGTCGTGGGTGTTTGAAGAAAGTAGCATAAAAAGGATTTAAGGGTGTTATCAAAAAAAACAGAGCCATTTATTTATGTGGGTCACTCTCGGAAACTGGGTCAAATTTAATGATTGACATTTTGGACCTAATGTTTTTTTAAAAAGCTATAAAGAATTACAAGAGCGATCCCCACCCAAAACATACCACATGGACACCTACAACATGTCACACCGAATAAATTTGGATGCATCCAGCAAAAAAAAACAACAACTTGTGTGGACGAATATTGCTATTTTTTTTTTTTGTTCCTCATGTTTCATGCTATGCTATCACCAAAGTACCAACTCAAATTGCTAATAGTACAGTATTGCTTATAATAAAGATCTTACATTAAAATTTATATCCAGAGTAGAAAAATTCCCGATTTTCTTACTCTGTGGACTGAGAATCGCACATCAGTTTACGGCTCCGCGTGTAACCAGTGGTGTCCACACCACTTCCATACAGAACCGACCCATTTCTCCTGTGAGGGCTGAGGTTCCTTGTTACGACGTTCACTGTACGATCGAGTTCCTCCTGAAGTGGATTTATTTCACACGCTGTCGAGCGCTAATTAATTTATTCACCAAAACCAGAAGGGGTGAATTTGTTGTTCGTACGTGAATCAATCTGAAGATGATTTTGGTGTCCATACGGATTTATTCCTGTTCGTTACTCATAAAAGTGAAGTTATGTGCATGAAGTCGTTCGCTCACTGTCTTTATAACAATGGGTCATGAATTTATGGTGAATGTCGAGGGAAATAAACTGGATACACTGAAATGTGGGGATTGTGAATGTCACACTTTACGGCACCAGTTTCAGAGAATGAACCGGATGTAAATTTGGTTTATGAAAGCTAACAGAAATTAATTTAGTTCAAACAACCAATTTACTAGAACTTTGCCACTTTAAAAAGTTATCAACCAGAACAAGATTTCAAAACGTGTATTGCCATCCATTCTCATTTGCTCTGTATTAGGTTCAAAAACCTTCAAACCGAACCTTAAAAAGTTCCTTTCGCTATTTAACGAGTATAGACCAGTATTCTGGGCATTCACAGCATATTTACATGACATTTTTGGCAATGAACTTGGAAATAAAAATCATGACACAGCTCCTTTAAATGTTTTCCAGCAGGCAAAAATGAAGAGATTTAGTGCTGCTGGTTTTTTCTGTTACTTAGACTTTTTTTCTTTTTATGACAGTGGACCAGGGACACTAATACTTCCAAGGGTTTAGTGATTTTTACATTTTTTTTTTCCGGCAGTTTTTCAGTAATATTGTTCACGCTACTGTAGTTAATGATGTCTACCAGACAATTCCAGACAAAATTAGAGACCGAAGCCCATTGTGATCGTGTGGCAGGAGGTTTCACCTCAGATGGGATGCCAGACCAACACATTTAAAAAAACTTACCTAAATCTCTGGTAACAAGACATTCGGATACCCTGGCAGGACTGGCCTGTGCTCCCTTCATGAATATAGTGATGTGGAAACAGCAGTTTTATTTTTATTATATTCTAAATTGTGCTTTTAACGATGCACACTGTCACAAAGCAGCTTTATAGAATTCAGAGACCAAGTTAAATAAATATATAAACACATTAATTCCAATTCACTTCAGTATTATTTCTATAGCGCTTTATACATCTGACAAATTTGGTAAAGAATTTAAACTTGTGATTTTTGAAATATTTCCCTGCACACCCCTAATAAACAAACCTGTTGCATCAGTAGGAAGGAAAAACTCTCTCAGATGACTTGAGGAAAAAACCTGGAGAGAAACCAGACACATCAGATTTTTAATTGATTATATATATAAGATATTCTATAAAGTTGCATCAGTGGATATATGAGGAATGAATTCATTTCAGTATTTCAGTATTATTGTGTGGCATCGACACTTTAAACATTTTGTTTCCCCAAAAAAGATCATTTGATGATGATTATATGAAGAATTTGTACAAGGATGAAATCCACAATTATATTTTCTTTAGAAAGCAGAAGGAAAGTGTTGGTAATCTTCGCTCTACTCAGATCAGCTATCGCAGCACAGTTCCGTATTATCGTTAAGTCCGTGGCTGCAGGTGTGCTGTGATGTGCCCAAAAAAAAAACAAAAAAAAAAAACAAACAGGGACAGGAGCTAAAAATTTTACTTTTAAAAAATTGCCAAAGTCTAATTTAAACTCTGAGTTTAATATGAGATTCAATCTTTACCATCAACCTTCATCAATAAGCTGGAAATAAATAAACCCGTACATACAGACTAGATGAAGGTCACAAAACTGAATCAGAAAATGCTTTTTTTTTCTCCTTCCACACCTGGAGGCATTTCTTTTCTTTTTCTTTTAAGGATGTGAATTTTTTTTTTGTTGTTTTAACCGTTACTGCCTGCTCCTTTCCATCTGTTAAATGTACTTGTGGGCCCATTTTTAAGAACTCAAATTTCTCGCTCTCTTTATCTCTCGTTTGCCAAACCGCTTAATCCCTCTCAGGTTGCGGGGAAGCTGGTGCCTATCTCAGCCGACACTGGGCGAACGCAGGGTGAACTCAAATTACTAATTAGTTTTTTCAGTATAGATCTTTACACAATTCTACAGCAAGCTGTGGCCCCATGCATGAACCTGATAACCCACATGCCTGACAAAGCTGTTGAATATTGTCCTCAGTGCAATTTTCTGATTAAGAGGAGACGTGCGGAAGAAGCCATTATGATCCTAAAATCCATGATATGAAATGTACAGATGCTTATTCAGATTCAACTTTCTCATTTTTATGAATCTGTGTGTTATCAGGCTCATGCATGGGGCCCACAGAAATAATATTCTCAAAATGTACCGTAATAACAGCTTGGATTACAAAGTAGACCGTTGTGTAGCCAGTGTTCCCTCAGCACTGTTCACTTTCCTACAAACGAAAAATAGTGCAGATGATTTATTAGTTAATTGTTAAATGTGTGTATATATACATGTTTATATATATATAT
>JAOUQZ010000026.1:3870811-3884750 GCA_028564935.1 Neosilurus hyrtlii
TATATATATATAACAGTCTCTTTTTTGAGGGGGAAAATATATATACATATATATATATATTACTTATATAAATATAAAAGTGTGCCCTCTTTACTTTGATTACAGCATTTAACCTTTCAGGTATAGTGTTCACATATTTTTTAATTCCTTCACTCGCTGAACCATTCCATATGGATTAAAGTTCATTCATGCTATGCATTTTTTTTAAGTAAATTTTTCTAAAAAATTGTTACTTCCAGTGATTTTGTTTATTATCCATACTTTTACCTCAATATACTTGTCGGAATGATTGTTTTGGTTCTCATTTCCTACGATATCATTGTTCAATACATTTTCACCAAAAAATTATAGAGAAGTAATTTTTGACTTCTTTTCATTAGGAGTCCTTATAGAGAAAAGTGGTGGTGTATAATCTTCACTGCACACTGCTGTATAAACTGTGGCACAGTGGTTAGCACATTCTCCTCACAGTAAGAGGGTCCTGGGTTTGATTAGCAGGCTCGGGGTGTTTGTGTGTGGAGTTTGCATGTTCTCCCTGTGCTTGCAAGGGTTTCCTCTGCGTACTCCGGTTGCCTCCCACAATTCAAAAAACATGCAGGGTAGGCTGATTGGTGGTTTCAAATCACCCCTAGAGGTAAGTGTGAGTGTGAATGGTTGTGTACCCTGCGATGGCCTGGCGAGCTGTTCAGGGTGTACTCTGCCTTCGCTCAGAGTCGGCTGAGATAGGCACCAGCCTCCCCGCGACCACAATTAGAATTAAACAGTTTAGAATATATACAGTCATGGACAAACTGACACTTTCACTTCTGATTAAAAAAAAAAAAAGTTTTTTCAACTATGGATTAAATTAATCCTACAAGTATACAGATTGTTTTGTGAGCAACAGAAAATTGTAAATTTATTTTTACTTTTTACAGCTATTAAAGACGAAGATCTGGACAAAAGTATTGTTGCAATTGCATAACGTCAACTGGATCAAAGTAATTAGAAAAAATAATGAAAAGTGTTTCATGAACTAAATCTAGGATGGACTGGCGAGCTGTCCAGGGTGTACTCTACATCATATTACTTCTTGCAATGGTCACCAAACTGCCCCAAAAGAGGTCCTGTACAAGGTCCTGTGCACCACGACATGCTACACCAAGGCCAACCAGTATCGTATTGCTCTGTCACCAATGCGGTTACTGACCATGTAGAAAATTGCTGGACCCAGAGTTCACAGAAGAGCCAGTCATGTATGAAAGTGAAACATCTCGGTTAAGGTGACCTCCAGTACATAGGTATCACAAAGCTATGTAAGATGGGTGGGAACATTACCAGACGCAAATATCAACAGATTATTTCTTCCCGTTGCCTGAGATGGCCTGCTGGTTATGCTTGCTCATGGCTCAGCGCTTAAGGTTTTGTGTTACTGCTCAGTAGGTCAGGGTTCAATCCCCAGCACTGCAAAGCTGCCACTGTTGGGCCATTAAACAAAACCGTAACCATATTTATCATGGTTGAGCTCTTACCAGAAAAGCTGGGCTATGCAAAGAAATTAATTTCGTTGTATATGTGCCAAATAAAAATTTGTTGAAAATGTCAGCTAATGTTTTGTACATTATCTTTAAATCATAGACATAAGAACACAAATAACCAAAGCAAAAGATTTTTATTTTGTTTGACTCCCTGCGATGGTCTGGCAAACTGTTCAGGGTGCACCCCGTCTTCGCCCGTTGTTGGCTGAGATAGGCTCCAGCCTCTCTGCACCACTAGTAGGAGTTAGCCGTTCGGTAAATGAGTAACTGATGAGTATTTTGTTTCATGAATAGTATCAGGTAAATGGTAAAAAAGGTTTGTCACAAAACTAAACTGTATTCAAGTGAATATGTCACACGTTGGAGCTGTAAGTACCTGAGTTGACCTGGGTGTCCGTCTCTTCTAACAAGTAGGGGTGAGTTTTCTCATGATCTGGCTAGGCGAACACCTACCATGGTTCATCTGTACTTGTGGGACAACAGCTCAAGGATTATTATATCATTTTATTATAAATAAAGTCAAAAGCAAAGTAGACCACCTTGTATTTTCATTGAAATTCATTTTAAAGTAATTAATATTTAATACATTGAAAAATATATTCAAATATATTTGATATTATTTTCTTGAACTGATGTACACTCACTGTCCACTTTATTATGAACGCCTCTGTAATGATTGCTATTTGTAGTTATCCAATCAGTGCTAGAATTTATGCTGAATTTAAGGGGGGGTTTGGTGGGGGGTTTGGGGGTGGGGTTGTAAACCCACATCAAGTCAGTGTCAGTTCTGTAACAGGAAATTCTTGTTGATGATGAGGGAAAGGAAGGTTATAGTAGTTCAAACTGACACAAAGGTTGCGGTAACCCAAATAACCAGTGAAATACTGCTTATTGTATAATTTTTCTGAAACTCTAGAGACTGTTGCTTGTGTAAATCCCAGAGAGGGAGAGCAAAAGTTTCATGTCACTGTGCTGCAGCCACATTTATACCTACACTACATTCATTTATTATTAATTTTTTTTTAAATCTCATTAATACAACTGAGAAGTGGAGGGTTAATGGCCTTGCTCAAGGTCCCAACAGTGGTACTCAGGCTTGAACTCCCAACATTCTGATCAGTAACCTAGAACATTAACCACCTGAGCCACATGATTGGCTCATGGGATAAATGTATGAATGTTCAAGGGTGTAAATGTTTGTAGTCAAGTAGCCAGTGAGTGTAAGTTTCAGTGTATAAGAGTGAGGCACACTGAGGCATTGCTTTTTAAAGTACAAGTTTGTAATCCACACCACTGTCAAGATAAAGTAGATACACTACTGTATCATTATGCCATTGATCAATTTTGTGGGCAGAATCCCCGGTTTACACTGGGGCACAATGTCCACGATCTCCACGATTTGAGTGAATCGTGATGAGCGTGGGGGGTCATGGGATCGAATCGTGATGATCTTAAGGGAACTTGGTGGAATCGTGATGATCTTGAAATAACTTGGAGGAATCATGATGATCTTGAGGGAACTTGGAGGAATCGTGATGATCTTGAGGGAACTTGGTGAATTCGGGATGATCACGCTGATCGTGGCAAAAATGTTGCCACGATTATTTCGCGGTATTACTATTTGACGGCAATTGTGATAGAACGTTGTAAGTGCGGAAGAGTGCGGTAGAGCTTAACAGACCTTAATGGACCTTAACAGAGTGTAACAGAGCTTGATGCGCCATTGTAGGGGACCTGGATGATTGAGAATCTACACCAACACATTGTAGGGGATCTTGATGAACTTGGCTACACAATTCCATCAAGTTTCATCTCCTTTTTATACCCGATTGTGCTCCAAGCCTGCTCATAAATCGTGAAGCTCTGTTTTTTTTTTAACTGCGGAGATCTTGGACATCGTGCCCCAGTGTAAACCTAGGGTTAGGAGTCATTTTTATTAGCAAGGCACTTTGTCTGCTATTATTTCCTCCATGCAGCGAGAACCTCCTCACTATCATCAAACTCCTCTGCCACACGTGCTCTTGCCCTCTGTCTGATCTGATTTAGAAAAGCAGATACTTCATCATCTTCTTCATCTTCTTGTCTTGATAGTGTCCTTCCTGTAGTTCCTGTAGTGGTTGCATTTTCATCAACTCGGGACGAATGAGTAAATTTCCTCTTTGCTGAATATTCCTGGTGGCTGTCTTCTTCTTCAGTTTCATGTCTACTGTAGTACCTCCCAGTTCTATGACCTAACTCTGATGTTCCATTGAAAGAGACCTGTTCACCAACAGGCCTTCTCCTAGAGTTATAACTGAAATCTGGACTGGGACCTCTGCTTAAATCAGATTCACTGTCAACATTATCTCCTGAGGAAAATCTGGATGCAAAGCCATAATCCTCCTGATCATCATAAATCGCTGCAACTGAGCTTCTTCGGCTTGAGAAGTCAAACTCAGGCAGCTCGGGAGGTTCTTCGTATGTTGGCCTGGACATCCTTGGTTCAGCTGTATCTTCGCCATAACCTCTTGGTTTGCTAGGGGGTGGCCTTACATTTTTGAGCCATTCATCAATAGTACAGCTGGTGTTTGCAGTGGCTGGAAGGTGAAGAATTCCTGAACGACCAGAATCCCTTTTAGGCTTTTCACAGGGTGTTGATGAGCCATTTGTAGTCTTTCCCAAGTCACTTTTATCGTCTATATCTTCATCCTCATCCTTTGGCTTTTTCTTCTTGTACAATGTACTACGTTTATTGTCTTCTGTAATCTTCTTGATTTCGTACGAAGCCATCTTATCTCTCATATCCGATTGAATTTCTTTTTCCATGATGTCAAGCTTGTGTAGGTTTACCTGGTCTTGGAATAAGCTATAAAGAGGTACACTGGTGGTGGTGATCTTGCTCCTCCGAGAGCCTAATCCAGAAGCAGAGGTTAGCCTGGATGCCCCTCCAGCAGATAAAACACTTTCAGCCCTTCCACCTGCAGAAAGTACTGAGGAAGCTCTACCACCACCTGAAAGCACAGATTCGGGTTTATTGCGAGATAAACTGGAACAGAAGGATCCACTCAGCATAGAGGCCTTATCATCGTCCACTCCACGGCTGCGACCCGCAGCCGAGCCTGCACCCAGATTAAAAACCGACCCTGCTTGCGATGGAGGGAGGCTTCCACCCATCATCATTTCTGCTTGCTTTTGCAGAAGGGTTTCATTGACCACATTTGCAATCCAGTTTTGGATGTGTGCTATGTTAACCATCGGTTCCCCATTAGGTCCCAGAACAGGCTCAGGTGGCGCTGGTGGGACTGTAGGTTGGGAATGTGTGCTTCGGGCAGAGTGAACAGATGACCTTCCACTTAATATAGACATGTTATCATCTCCTACAACGCTTGCAGAAGGAAAAGCACCAGCGCAGAATGCAGACAGTGGGATGGTACCAGCGCTGAGGGAGCTTTCATTTTCCCAGCCACACACTGACTGGCTCTCTTCTAGTGTCTTTTTGGAGCGTGCAAGTAGTTCTTCCCTCCGCTGTCTCCTCTTGACTGTGGCTGAGTCTTCTCCACGACTCATTTCCATAATCTCATCCTTCTTTTCCTCACCTCCATACTTCTTCTGCTGCTTGAGCTTCCAAGTCTGATAGGCTGATAAATTGACGTCTTCCAAAGAAGGAGCCGGAGTTTCTATTTCACCTTCATGTTCTTCAGCACTGTTCCCCTCTGCATTCTTGTCTTTCTTGTTCCAACCAAACTGTAGTCTCTTGATCCTCCACCTCTCAAGAGGAGTCAGTTTCTCCTTGTTCTTCTTGCAGAAGTAGTACATAGAGCTCGAGTCAGATATTATACTCTCTAAATCATCGTCTATCTTCTTCTGGCTTGCTTCACTACATGTGTCCTCAGCCTGTTCCTTGGAGTGGTATCTTGCAGCTGCCTGCTCCTCAATCTCTCTTAGGCGTTCTTTCCATAGGTCAGAATAGCTGCTGCAACTAGTAGTAGACACTGAAACTGAGGCCGGCCGGCGAGGTCGGCGCTTAATCCGTTCCTTGACCATTTGCACATCCTCGCTGGTCACACTTTCTAGATCCTCAGGCCGTGGAAGCATCCTATTTCCCTCTCCTGCTAGAGATCCATGTTCATCTTCATCAAACATTAGCTGAGCCTCCCACCACTCATCACTTTGGTACTTCTCATTTCGTTTCTGCCACTCCTGAATCATCTTGTCTACATCGCCATCTTCATCTTCTATATCCTTCCCAGGCAGACAAGGATCCAAAGGTCTCATAGCTTGATCACTTGTGCCTCCGAGAATTCCTGCTTTGCGGGCGGCGGCAGCAGCAGATGAAGCAACACTGCTCATGACACTCACACTGTCCTCCTCTTCCTCCACCATGATGGAATTGGCCTTAGCACCAAGCAGACTTCCCTCTTCATTGTGACGAGCTCTAGTGTCAATAACAGAGGACTGGCTTTGATTATCATCATCATCTTCATCTCGTTCCTCCATTAATGTCTCATTAAGTTCACGGAGCTGCTTCAGGAAGCCCTCATTGGGAGCTATTGCACGTTTCTTTCTGATTTCCATTAATGCCTCCATGATTGTCATGTTATGAAAGATCATTAAGTAAGCAGCAACTAATACTGCTGAGCGGCTTATTCCCATCATTGAGTCCACCAGAACCTTTCCTGTACACAAGGAGAAACAATCACACAATTAAATGTATAATGTGTTAGATATGAAAAGTGACTTTTCTTATCTCCAAGCTAAGCTTAAACTGCATAATGGCTTTTTGACGGATTTATAGCCACATTGTTTCTTTATTCGTTCCCCTAACCCTTATAAATGTTGACCATTCCCATAAAAATAAAGTAAAAGACCTCATTTTATTATAATTTCTTCTTAAAAACTGGGCTTTCTTAAATTGATCACTGAGTTCAACATGTATTTTGCAATCAATGTAATTGTCATGTTATTGGATGAACGAGTGACCAGACACACAAATTAAATAAATTTGGAAATAGTCTGGTCCTTGCATATTAATTTTTAGTCGTAATATCCATTCGTTATCTATACGGCTTAACTAGGGTTTTCGGATGGAGCCAATCCCAGCTGGCTTCCATATATGCATAAGGAAACACCACAAACATTCTTGCTGTGAGGTGACAGTGTTAACCACTGAGCCACAATGCCCCTGGGAAGAATTTTCTAGAACACCGATGTGAAATTGAACGCCCGCAGGCCAAACTCATTTTATGTGGCCCGTGAGAGCTTTTAAAGAATATGATTATCGTACATTCTTTGCATCAACCGTTACCATGAAATGTAATTCGTCATCCATCCACTCAGAGAAGCCAACCTATTTCAAGTAAACAGCTAGCCGTTTATAACTCAGAAGAGATTGCAAGCTAGTTTGTCAATGTCAAGCATTGTCAGAAAAGAAAAGTGAATAAATGAAAAGACAACAGATGCATAAAAAAATAATAAGGCCATGCAGATTTCATGGTTGCCCTTTTTGAATAGATGTTGAGTGGTCATTCGGCCCTCGATGAGCTCAAAATTTAGGGATGTGGCCTTCAGTAAAAATGAGTTTGACACCACTGTTCTAGAAGGTGATAAGGCTAGATTAAGAAAAATTCCCGGGTTCTCATCAGAACCTAAATGCTACACAAGGTTTTTGTATTTTTTAATTTATGTATTTTTTAAAAAAATAAATTTTATTTATTTATAATTTTTTTTTGTATAGAGAAATGAGGTGACTATCAAAGCCCAAAAGCTTTAAAAGCTAAATGTAGGTAAAGTGACTAAAGCTATACAATACACCCTAGATGCATGTACATTTAACATGTATTAAACTCCAACCAATAAACCAAGCTTAAAATCACAGAGTCTAACACAAAATCATGTTCTGTGTCATTTTTATGTGTTCTGATTTGACGTTTTCTGTGGTTTTTAAGCCTGATTTTTCAAAAAAAACAACAACAAACAAGCAATTTTTTTAGAGTGTGGGCACTGATGAGAAACTTGGAATTTTTTATCTGGCCTAATGTTTTTTTTTGTTTGTTTTTTTGTACAAATTGTACTTATGGCTTTCAAATTCTCATGAATTTCTTTTACTCTCCCACCTTTATGAGTCAGCAAAGCCTCATCCATAAACTCTGCACATCTCCGGAAGTGCGATGAGATGTCTACATCAGGGAAGTCATCAACTTCAATTCCCATGTAGGTGATGTTCATTCCCTCGTAGAAACTTTTCCCCGTGTAGACACCAGTGCCGTGGCCTGCATTCAAGATGTGAGTGATGCCAAGACGCTTCAGACGGGCTTTGTTGACTGCGACTGATCTGGAAGATGAAACCGGATTTATTATGTACTACTTAGGATTTTTCTTCTGTAGTGAAACGCAACCTCTGTAAGTTCCTTAAAAGAAATGTCCATGGTTAACTGAACAATGAATATGTTTTAGAAGGAGTTTGAAACACAACAGATATACAGGCCACTGTCATGTATAGTTTTTATAGTTTATTGAAATTTGTTATCGAAAATGCAAATCAATCAGATAATATTGGGACAGTAGGAAAAATCCCAAAACAAAAAAAACACAAAAACAAACCCAAAACCCTAAATAAAATAAAATAAAATAAAATAAAATAAAATAAAATACAATTAAATTAAATTAAATTAAATAATAAATAAATAAATAAACAATCAAACAAACAAACAAACAAACAAACAAATAAATAAATAATAATAATACATTCTAAAATATGAAGCTATGTCTTGTCTTTTTCTGGTCAGCTTCATTTCTTTTTCAATATCCATCCAGTTGAGAAACATACAAAAAACTTTATAGGGCTAGTTACGAGGTAAAACTATTAAATAATGATGTGATTTGATGTGAACCACCAACAGGACAAAACAATGAATTCGCATCACTCCTGGAGCTAAAATAGCTAATGAAGAAGGCAACGGGTCACTGCGCGTGCCTAGTAGTAAAAGTAGTTTGGCAGCAATCACAAGTACTTTACAAGAAGCGAGGACTGATGTGCCTGAAGGAACCGCTGATGTCACACCGGACATTTTTAAGAGCTAATGATTAGTGTGAAGCGTGATTAGTGACCCTTTAGTACCCTTTAAATATCACTAATTGGTTAAATATAAAGATATAGTTTTATTGATTATAAAAGGACAGTAATTAATTGTTAGTAACACTGTGTTCGCATTTATATAAGATTATATAAAATAGTATCATAACTTTAAAAAAAAACGTTTGTATTCATTAATAATAAAATAACTTAAAATAGATGACTAGATGAAAAACATTTTACTCTGTAGTAGTCCAAGACTACAGAATCCTTTACAAACAGGCTGAAAGTAGACAAAGCCACATTTAATTTCACGATACCACACTGGCTACGAAACTATAAAAGCATCAAAGGTTCTATTGTAGACCCATCAGACCACAGACAACCAGTGTCAACTTGCCTCAGATTAAAGAGTTGAACAGTATGTAGAAGATACAAGTGTGCTGAAGCTAACACTGCATGCAATATGAGTTTTAAAGTGGTTCTCGGATTCTTTTTAAACTCTTTGTATAGAAAAGCAAAAATCAGATCACAGCTACTTCTATCTCATGAAGTTTCACTTCAGCCAGCGAGTATTATATGAGTAATGAATGTGCGAGAGGTCTTCCCCCCACACCCACACACAAGAGTTGCTAACCAATACATTTCTTTCTGTGAAACACCGAATTGAGAACTATAGTTTGGGGCCACACAGTGGTGAAGCGCAGGTCCTGGGTTCATGGGTCAGATTCAGGCATTTCGGAGAAGAGTTTGCATGTTCTCCTGGGCACTCCAGTTTCCTCCTGCAGTCCAAAAACATGCACATTACACCAACTGGCTGTTCCAAATTGTCCCTAGGTGTGAGTGTTATATGTGTTGGCCCTGCACTGAACTGGCGAGCTGTTGGTGCACCCTGCCTTCGCCCAGAGTTAGCTGAGATAGGCTCCAGCCTCCATGTGACCCTAGTAGGATTTAGCGGGTCGCCAAATGGATGGATGGAGGAATTTTGATCCATCAAAAATCATACAGATAAAGGCAGGGAAGCAAAATCTACATTCATGACATGTGCACTTAACCACAGCACCTTAAATTTCTTTTAACTCCGTTATGCATCTGAGTGTTACGGTCCTTGTTTAAAGGCACAACAGTGACAGCTTGGTGGGACAGGCGCTTGAACCACCGACATTCTGACCAGTAACCCAGAGCCTTAACCACTGCCCCATTACCCCAACATGAAAGTGAGGGTTAAAGGTTGAGATGTTAACCAAAGGATTAAAGAGATCAAGGGTGACCAAATAGGGTGAGAATATTATTATTACAAATAATTATTTGCCCAAGTAAAGCCCTAACACAATGTAACTAACACAATGATTTAATATATCATTAACTGACTTTAACACTATAATGCAGCCATGTTCTAAGCAATCAAAGATTTTACCGCGAAACTTGCTAATTAAAGGTGGCATGGTGGCACAGTGGTTAGCACCGAGTTTGATTCCCGGGTTTTCTGTGTGGAGTTTGCATGTTCTCCCTGTGCTTGCGTGGGTTTCCTCCGGGTATTCCGGTTTCCTCCCACAGTCCAGAAACATGCACATCAGGCTAATTAGCAATTTCAAATTGCCCCTAGGTGTGAGAGTAAGTGGTTGTATGTGAGTGGTTGGCCCTGTGATGGTCCAGAGTCGGCTGAGATGGGCACCAGCTTCCACACAACCCTAATTAGGTTTAAGCGGCTTAGAAAATGAATGAATGAACTGAAGATGTGTCCCAATTCCTGCGATCGGTGCAGGGTTAGTGTTAGGGACAGGCTCAGTAGAATGTAACAGGTAGGAAAGCGTTCGGCTTTCAGACAATTAAGGGGATGATTGTTTATACCTATCATTAATATAAATATTTAGACCCTGCCTAAAAACTGAGCTCTGAAAAAGCATGTGTAAGTTTATAGAAACCAGATAAAGTAACGTATTGTCTTCATTTTTTTATCTGAATCAGCAAAGTTTCTCACTTTTCTCCGATAAAGATGTTGCGCCAGACTTCATCCACGGGATTCATTGGAGCCTCCAGGCGATCCTGAATTAGAGCCCTTTGAATGTCCAAAACACAGGGGGTGTTATAGGGGCTGCGGTCATCGACCATGTCCTTAACACGGTTGTAAAGGTCCTCCACCATTAGCTGCTCTGCTGTCTCCAGCATGCTCTCTGGAGTTGAGGGAGGCTTTAGGTCTTTGGGTCTCAGTTCTGTGGAGTATAATGAGATCTTAGCTGATCATACATTTTTGAAGTATGTGACGACACATGGGCCATTACAGGTTGTGAACAAATAATAACATGCTTTGAATTTCCTTTGATACTCTCAATACTGATAGCATTTATGGCCATCATTATTATAATGGTCATTTGAATACTGGATACTTAATAATACTGGTATCCAGTATACTGGTATACTAATAATAGTGGGGTGATCACAATAGAAACGCGACTGTTCGTTCTCAAATTCGTCGAGTGACATTCGTGGCATTTTGTTCACCTGGTTCGTGAACTCATCGAAAGAAATTTCAAACATGAAGAAATTTCCATGAATGTCAAAAAAAGAGGTTCTGACACAGAGTCTCAAACTCTTCTGCACATATCATGAGAAGGTCGAAAAATTGTCGTTTTGCTCGCAAATTATTCGCTTTTTGTTTGCAAGGAAAACAGCAATTTGGAGACGTCCACGTAGAAACCTTTACACTTGCAGGCCTTTGTCATCGTTCGTATTTTATTCACATTTTGTTCATGCTAATAACATGCGAGGGAAAAGTGAATGGTTTGAGAACAAAAAGGGAGCAAAACTTGACTTAGTTACGACAGGAGATTTGCTTTTTTTTCGCCAAACATCTGCAAACCAATCACAGGTTACTCGCAAAATCACGTGACCTTCTTGTGACTTTCCCGCAATGTACCTAAATATTCGCTTGCATGTGGAGTTGCAAAACATTCGCAAAACGCAATTCAAAATTTAAAAAAATACTAAAAATCTTTTTGTGTCCGTCAGTTTTCTATTGCACCTCTAGTGTGATCACCCCCTTAGCTAATAGTGCGAAATGGACCGACCCTCATTGATGATCTGTTTTGCAGCAACAGCCGAGGAAAGATGAATGGGTTCCATAAATATACTTTCCCCATCTGACCCTGAGATCATGGAGAAGCGGTCAGAGATGGTCGAAAAACGGTCTGATGATGAAAAGCTGGAAGGAGGTAAAGAGGGAAGACAATTAAAAAGCACTGATCAAGATATTTGTGAATTTGTGCATGTTAGCACTGTGGGCGGCACGGTGACGTAGTGATTAGCCTGTCCGCCTCACAGCAAGAAGGTCCTGTGTTTAAATCCCTGGCTGGACAAGGGCATTTCTGTGTGGAATTTACACGTCCTCCCCATGCTTGTGTGCGATTCCTCCAGGTACTCTGGTTTCCTCCCACAGTGCAAAGACATGCACTTTAGGCTAACTGGCTGTGACAATTTGCCCATTGGTTTGTGTGAATGCTTGTGTATGTGCATTGTCACTGCAATGGTCTCTTCGGCTGAGATAAGCTCCAGCCTCCCCTAATAAACCCTAATAAAATTAGGCAGTTTGGCAAATGAACGAATGAATCAATGTTATCACTGCAACCATCTTTATAATGTGTCTGTTTCAGTGGTCTACCTCCACCAGAGGAGCAACAGAAGAGTGAAAGAAGGGTGAAGGAGTTAAAAATTTCTCTGCATCAACTCACAATCATCCCCTCACAATACCTGGTTTCCAGATTTCATATTTGAATGATTGGGTTGAAATATAGATCAATCTTCTAATTTGGACGTAAAGCTGTTGTGTGAGAGAGGATGAGAATATATGTGGTACCTTGGAGAAGGAGAACGAAGGTAGTGGGACTGAATATCTTTGACTTTGGGAGCTTCATCCTCATCTGGAACCTTTTGGTCTCCATCTGTGGTGTTGTCATTAGCTGAGGCCATACTGATAGGGTCCTTCTCCTTCACATATAATCAGAAACTTGTTGGAACAAATAATATACTACATCAATAAACACAAAAAGAGAAAAAAATGGATGCAGTATTTTCTAGAACATTACATTTACATTTACAGCATTTAGCAGACGCTCTTATCCAGAATGACTTACAAAAGTGCTTTCAAGTCACTAGCAGTGGATATATTCTTATACTAGTTCGTCAGGACACAGACTAAGTATACCAACAGTCAAACTCAGTGGGTAGGTGTTGTGCGTGTTAATCTTTCTTTCTTTCTTATTATTATTTTGTGTGTGTGTGTGTGTAAAACATAGCGCCTAATCTAAGTACTGCCAAAAAAGGTAGGTTTTTAGTCATCAATTGACTCAGCTGTCCAGACATCCAGAGGAAGTTCATTCCACCACCTTGGAGCCAGAACAGAGTAGAGTTTACATGCATTTTTCCCTTGTCCCTTAGTAGAAGGAGGGACCAGGCTAGTAGTGTTGCGGATCTGAGAGAATGTAGTGCAGTGAGGGGTGTGATAAGTGCTTTGAAGTAGGAGGGTGCAGGTCCAGTTTTGGCTTTGTAGACAAGCATTAGTGTTTTAAATCTAATGCGAGCAGCTACAGGAAGCCAATATTGAAGCCAACAATAAGATTGTACAGCCACATTTCCCCATTTATATCCTTTAGCCTTGTATACCATCATAAATCCAGGAATACATGAATCACACATATTTAATTCAATAACTATTGAATTATTATTTCAATAACTTATTAATTGTCTTAACTGCAAGTCAAGTTCATTAAGAAAAACAGGCTGACTATGAGATAGAGAGCATTTTTTAACAGTAAATTTCCTTTGTACCACTCTACATTTTGTTTTCCCCTGCTTCCTTTATTCACCTGCTTCAACTCTTCAGCTTACAAGCTGACATGTCTGGACTTGCAGAACTGGGTGAATTAGAGCAGGTGAGAAAACCAAAAACAAAAACAAAGAAAACAAAAAAAACCCCCAAAAAACCCAAAGTGTTGGTACATAATGGTGGTAGTATAACACCGGGAAAGGCAGCTGTATTAGCCTAATTCCTGGAATTCCTTTTCAGTATTTTTCACTTCGTGCACACCTGGCTACAGGTAAATAAAACACTATATCTTTGTGTGGTTTTTGAAGCTTGGGGCAATGAAAGGAAAATCTGTTTCGAATTGTTCATGGTGTTTGTTCACAACACAATACTATTGATTCAATACATATATTTCAGACAACGCAGTTATCATTCTAATATACAAAGAAAAGAAACAGCCCTTCAAAATACTTACTATTTTTTTTTGCTTTGCAGCCTGAAATGAACACACACGCACACACACACACACACACACACACACACACACACACACACACACACACACACACA
>JAOUQZ010000026.1:3884850-3901229 GCA_028564935.1 Neosilurus hyrtlii
TAGTGACTGAAAGAACGAGATCGCGAATACAAGCGGCTGAAATGAGCTTCCTTCGCAGGGTGGCAGGTCTCTCCCTTGGAGATAGGGTGAGAATCTCTGTCATCCGGGAGGAGCTCGGAGTAGAAACGCTGCTCCTTCGCGTTGAGAGGAGCCAGTTGAGGTGGCTTGAGCATATGATTAGAATGCCTCCCGAGCGACTCCCTGGTGTGGTGTTTCGGGCATGTTCAACCGGGAAGAGACCCCGAGGATGACCCAGAACACGCTGGAGGGACTACGTCTCCAGCGAGTGAGTGATGAGTGATTTGTTCTTGTAAGAGGCCAAGTGCACACAAACCAAAGCCATAAAAAATGTATAATAGGGCAACTGGACTTCTTTCCTCACATGTATCTCAGTACCTTCCAGTTATTGGGCTCAGAGGCAGCTCTGTAACGTAGCTCATAGATGAGAGTAATCCACCCGATTTCGACATTTTGTGCGATGGGGTACTGCCAGGACACCAGTACGGAGCGACCTGCTTCATCCTTGGTCATGTTTATTAAAGTATAGGTGAGGTTAAAAGGTGGATCAATCTCCACTGTGTACAGAGACAGAGAAATACCTCAGAATAAAGCATGCTGTCAATCATTTAAAAACCTTGGACAACTTTAAATCAGATTGTAAGTTCTTCATGCCTTACCGATGTCAGCCACATCCAAACAGTACTTATTAGAGGTGGAGGAACCACTGGTGCTATGTGCTGTTAGATTCATGCAGTACACCTTCCAAATCACCGTGTGCTTTGTGTCAAAGTAACAGCTGTTTGGTCCACCACTCACATAGTCTGGACATTCTGCTGGGGGCCCGTTACTGAAAAGCACACACACACACACACACACACACACACACACACACATCATACCGAGGTCATATTATTACACATGGTGTGAAATACGCCGAGATGACTTGTTCTCAGGTTGTGTATTAAACTCATTCATTCGTTTACTGAATCCGGATTAGGGTCACGCGGAGGCTGGAGCCTATAACAGCCAACAAAGGGCGAAGGTCTACGTCTACTGATTCAACATAATTAAAGTAATATTTAAGACCAGTTTACAAGCAACATGGACATGCTGTCATTAAGTAATATATTCAGCTTATAAATAATTTGAAAATGTTCAATAAAATGAAAATCTGTGTTAGTTGACATATACAGCTCAGGTTTCTGATGATATCAGAAGTTTACTGTTTAAAATTTTCCTGCTGGTTTGGGAATCAAACCAGTGACCTTTTGGTCCCAAAGCTGCTTCTCTAACCGTTATTCAACAGATGCCCCCAATAAAAGCAACAACGACAACAAAAACAACAATAATTATAATAGCATTATTATTATTATTATTATGATGATGATGATGATTATTATTATTGTGTTACAGAACTTTGGTCCAGAAACCAAATATTCAAACATAAAAGGTCATAGTGACCTTGACCTTTGACCTTTTGATCTCATTTTAATTATGGTCCATGGTACTATGGCCTGGAGAACAACTGTGTAGACTTTCATTTAAATCTGAGCATTTGTGTTTAAGTTATTGTCCGAAAACCTTAAGTGTCCATGCCGCCCGCCCAAACACCCAGCCATCCACCCAACCGCCTGTACAGCATGATAATACATTCCATTTTTCAAACGGGCATATAAAAATACTACTACCGCTACCACTACTCCTAATAATAATAATTATTATTAATATGATTAGGTGTAGTTAGCTAAATCTTTTTAAAATTAATGGATCATGTAATGTGGGCAGTGTGGGCAGTGGTGGTTTAATGGTTAAGGCGATGGGTTACTGATCTGAAGGTCAGCGGTTCAATCCCCACTATCACCACTGTTGGGCTCTTGAGCAAGGCCCTTAACCCTCAATTGCTTAGTTGTATAAATAAAATGATAATTGTAGGTCGCTCTGGATAAGAGCGTCTGCCAAATGCTGGAAATGTAAATGTAATGCCTAACATTGTTGTATTACACATTGTTTGCAGTGAATTCTAATCAATGTCTGAAACATTATCTTATTGATCTGTTTCTGGTGGTTTGGGTTGTTCTGTATTCAAACAGCTAGAAGCTTGAGGGTGTTTTGCTAATTAGTGAGCTACCTCTGTCATGAAATAAATGCTATATAAATGCTAACTTTAAAAAAAAAAAAAAAAAAACCTTTGGTGTGTTTTATTTATAAAACTAATCAGTGAATACAAGTAAAGAGATTGCAAGTGAACAGCTGATGAAGTCTAGAAATACAGATGCGAAAGCCACACTGTAGACTTGCTTACTTTTGAGAAAAGTGATGAGAGAGTAATAAACGCCATGACATAACAGAGTAGCCAATTATCTTTGTCCCTTAAGAATAGGGCAATGGTCTACCCCATTAACCAGATTTGGACGGACATACTGTCAGATTAAAATCATACACATTGCTTAATTTATACTATAGTAGGCAGCAAATATAATAACCGTGTCAATGTCCAAATATTTATGGACCTGACAGTGCATGTGGTAATTTGCATGCCAGCTGTGCAATGTTTCATAGCGGAGCTCCAAGCGGCACTGAAGCGGAGCACCATACTTAAGAGAAATTAACCAGGTTACACATTTTACCCTGCCTTACCCAAGGGTGTAGGTGAGCTTGTAGGTGATGTCATCTCCCTGGAGACTGTTGTTAAGGGGATGCCACCAGCAGGTAAAGGTTTCCATGTTCGGAGAACGGCAGTAATATATATGTGGGCTTGAACCATCTGCAGAAATAATGATGCAAATGAGCTTGTAGACATGGGAACGGCTGAGGAGGTCAGGTGCACAGGTCAGATCTGAACTGTGGAACAGGGTGGACGCCTGCTTTCATTCATTTCATTCAGGACCAACCAGATCCTGTTTGACATCTAATCAATAAATTTTAGGAACTGCTGGATATGCATTTCATCCACTTATTCATTCATTTGCTAAGCTGCTTAATCCTACTCAGGGTCGCGGGGAGGCTGGCGCCCATCTCAGCCGACTCTGGGCGAAAGCTGGGCACACCCTGGACAGCTCGCTAGAGTGTTGCACGGCCAACACACATACAACCATTCACACTCACACTCACACCTAGGGGCGATTTAAAACAGCCAATTAGCCTATTTGTTTTGGACTGTGGGAGGAAACCTGAGTACCCAGAGGAAAACTTTCTGTGAGGCGAACGTGCTAACCACTGTGCCACCGTGCCACCCAGTAAACATTTCAGTTTGTCCTTCTTTTATAAGCCAATCATAGTCGGAGAGCTGTTGCCATTCATAATGTTGTCAAGCCAATTAAAGACTTAAAGACTTATTGCCAGCACCAACATTAATCTGTCTTAGCTTCTGACAGGAAAAACTGGAACAGTTAATAATAAAAAAAAGGTCTAACTGAATACAAGGTCCGTACAAAAAAAAAATCTCAGCCCAAGGTTTAGAACAAACTGAGCTAAATGCCGAGGTCTGTGCAAGACCAAGGGCTGAGGGTTATCCTCTCCAATTACTCATTTAATATGAATTAGTATAAATAAATTGTTAAAAAAAAGACATTTTTCAGCTGACACTGGGCGGAGGCGGGGTACACCCAGAACAGCTTGCCAGTTCATTACAGGGCCAACATGCAATTAAATTTGAGTGATTTATCTATAGTGAGGAATAACTTTCACACATGAACGCTTGTGTGGGTTTTCTTTGAGTACTCCGGTTTCCTCCCACAGTCCTAAGACATGCACATTAAGCTAACTGGCTGTTCCAAATTGCCCCTGGGTGAGAATGTGAATAGTTGTGTGTGTACTCCGCCTTCGCCCATTGTCGGCTAAGATAGGCTCCAGCCTGCCTATGACCCTACTAGGATTAAGCAGTTTGGCAAATGAGTGAGTGAGTTCATGAAAATAAAGGTTGGGACATGGTGTAATGATAAATGTGCACCCTGATCAAAGTTAAATAAAATATATATAATTTTTTTGACCTTTTTCAGCCAGGCTGTGTATTTATAACTTCCTCTCAATACTAAGTATTGGAAAATTAAATGGTATAGAAAAAGGGCCATACGGTGGCACAGTGATTAGCACATCCGCCTCACAGCAAGAAGGCCCTTGGTTCGATCCCCAGATTGCATGTTCTTCCCATGCTTGAGTGGGCTTCCTCCGGGTACTCCGGTTTCCTCCCACATCCAAAAACATGCACAGTAGGCTAACTGACTGTTCCAAATCACCCCAAGGTGTGAATGTGAGTGTGAATAGTTGTATGTGTGTTGACCCTGCAATGGTCTGGTGAGCTGTCCTGGGTGTACCCCGCCTTTGTCCAGAGTCGGCTGAGAAAGGCACCAGCCTCCCCGCGACCATAATTAGTATTAAGTGGCTTAGAACATGAATGAATGAATGGTATGGGAATAGCATTACACTGATTTAAAGGAACATGCATATATGTATATGTGAATAAGGGAAGAAAGCTGAAGTTCTGCAGGCACACATTCCGATAACTTCAGGACTAAGACTGATGGCAGCCACGGGAAATTGAATTGGAGCCACTTTGTGGGTTTCATGGGGAGTTATAAATCACCAGTAATGCTTTGAGCTCTAGTTCAGTCAGGTCAAAATGACATACAGTACTTTCACAATTATTGACACCTTTAGAAAAATCCACCTGTGGGTGAAGTATACAGTGCCTTGCAAAAGTATTCACCCCCCTTGGCATGTTTCATGTTTTGTTGCCTAATTTAAAGAACATGCCTACAACTTTAAAGATGTGATTTTTTTAAAAATTGTAAACCAAATAACAAATAGGACAAAATAACAGAAAACTTCAGTGTGCATAACTATTCACCTCCTAAAGTCAGTACTTTGTAGAGTCACTTTTTGCGGCAATTACAGATGCAAGTCGCTTTGGTTAAGTCTCTATAAGGTTGCCACATCCTGCCACTGGGATTTTTGCCCATTTCTCAAGGCAAAACTGCTCCAGCTCCTTCATGTTGGATGGTTTCCACTTGTAAACAGCAATCTTCAAGTCTGGCCACAGATTCTCAATCGGATTGAGGTCTTGGCTTTGATTAGGCCATTCCTACACATTTAAATGTTTCACCTTAAACCACCCAAGTGTTGCTTTAGTGGTATGCTTCGGGTCATTGTCCCGCTGGAAGGTGAACCTCTGACCTAGTCTCAAATCATAGGCAGACTAAAACAGGTTTTGCTCAAGAATATCCCTGTATTTAGCACCATCCAGCTTTCCCTCGACTTAGATCAGATCATGAACTGGCATACTGTTAATTCAGCCTGTACCCTGCCTTAGCCCAAAGTCAGCTGAGAGAGGTTCTATCCTTCCTTGAAGTTTGAATGCACATGTAATATTAATGAGTTGATATACGTAATGGGGCTGGTTCATATCTTAACATAATGGAGCTTGCAGGTCAGGACCATTGGACATGGAGTTTTATTTCCAACATGAATTCATCAGGAAAATCCATCCATTTGCCAAACCACTTATTTGGACACACTAAACTCTACCCCACCACGCTGCCCTGTTATATATGTCATCATTAAATGAGAGTATTTTCAGTGATCAGAATTTTCCTTATCACTGAAAATACTCTCATTTAATGATGACATATATAACAGGGCAGTGTGGTGGGGTAGAGTTTAGTGTGTCCAAATGCATGTTAGGCTAATTGGAGGATCCAAACTGCTCCTAGGTGAGAATGGTGGTCTGCGTTTACCCTGCAACGAACTGGCATACTGTTAATTTGACCTGTACCCTTCCTTAGCCCAAAGTCAGCTGAGAGAGGTTCTATCCTTCCCATGACCCTAGCTGGATTAAGTGGTTTGGCAAATGGATGGATTTTCCTGATGAATTCATGTTGGAAATAAAACTCCATGTCCAATGATCCTGACCTGCAAGCTCCATTATGTTAAGATATGAACCAGCCCCATTACGTATATCAACTCATTAATATTACATGTGCATTCAAAATTCAGCATGAGTCATGAGCCGCGCTATGACCTTTTGTATTACGCACCTCTTTTATGAGCTGCAGGTTGTTGAGAAGCATCGGCAGGGCTCTGACAGCACGCTAAGAGAAACAGGATTGGCAGCATTGCTCCTCACACACCAAAGTCCTGGGGGGGATCAAGTACAGTTTAGTTTTGAAGTGTGTGGCGTGAAATTTTGTAAACACTTAAGAACCCTTAAGAATTTTATACATTTATATATAAATATGACCTAAAACATCATCAGATTTTCACACAAGTCCTAAAGGTGGATAAAGAGAACCTAGTTACATAAATGAGACAAAAATATTTTACTTATTCTTTTTTTATTGAGGAAAATGATCCAATATATATCTGTGAGTGGCAAAAGTATGTGAACCTTTAATTTCAGTGTCTGGTGTGACCCCCATTTGCAGTAATAACTGCATCTAAACATTTCTAGTAGCTGTTGATCAGTCCTGCACATCGGCTTGGAGGATTTTTAGCCCATTCCTCTGTACAGAACAGCTTCAACTCTGGGGTGTCGGTAGGTTTCCTCATATGAACTGTTCACTTCAGGTCCTTCTACAACATCTCCATTGGTTTAAGGTTGACTTGGCCATCCCCATTCAGGGCAGCCGTAGCCTAATGGTTAGAAAAGCGGCTTTTGTAATAATTTCCCTTGCGGGATTAATACAGTATAGTGAAATTAAATTAATTTTCACTTCCACAAACATGTGTTGACACTTTGATAGATCTGAGTTCTTTAAATCAAACTGAGGGCTCACTCACACCAGATATTATTATTATTATTATTATTATTATTATTATTATTATTATTATATTAAATGTGTGTGTGTGTGTGTGTGTGTGTATGTATATATTTCCCATCTCAGCTGCCACTAAGCGAAGGCTGAGTTTAAGCGTGATAATGATGACACTGACAAACTGTGAGTGTGATTACTTATCATGGTTTATATCAAAATCAAAAGTAAATAGACACTATCATTTTTGGAGGATTTATACACATATATACATAAACATAGTACCCATGTTGATGGAGACCCCTCACAGCAGTATTCCGACTCACTTGGAGTTTCTCTGCAACATCAGTTGACTTACAACAGGGATTATATTCAGCGGTCCTCTCGTTAGAGAGCCCAGCTGGACCTCAGAGGGAGGCTGTTGATGCCTTCCTTTTTGCTGGTGAATTGTACAAGCACTCTTTGGACTGTGGTAAGAGGAATCCCAAGACTGACCCACAACACACCTTCTTTGAAAAATCTGACAATTCTTTTACACCTGTTGTTTTAGCTAGTTGCTATAAACTATTAGCGAAGCTTCATACTAATGCAAAAGTCATAAAGCCATGAGCTCGATTTAGTTTTCTGAGTGTTCTGCTCAAGTGCCAGCACAAGCAGTTCAATAAATAAAAAAAGCCAAGAAAAATATATAGCATGTGCTGCAACCATTGGCGCTGAGTGCACTTGCACTTCACAGTTTATCCTCTTACTTTACTCTCACTTTTCGGGGCTCTGCTTTTAGGGAGTGCCTAAATATTTATTCTGATGCTTTTTGTTTAGTTCCCAGAATTTCAATGTAAAATCTTAAATGTAAAATCCTGCTAGCATTTTATGTTCCATCCACTTAAGGTAATCTTTAATGATAAAGCCATACAAACACAAGGTTGATCATACTGACAATATATAAAGCTCTTTGTTTCTGCTAAAGTACTCTCTTCATTAAAGACATGTTGTGGTGTACATAATTACAAATTAGGAGAAACTGCCTCCACTGTCATCGCCTTGTGTGTTGTTACGGTTCTTGTGAGATCTATCTCAGTCCTTGTCCTTGCTTTTTGAAGCACCAGAGACTAAACAACACTGAGGGAAGAGACCGAACCATAAAAATCTGCAGTTTGGTGTGAGTTCCTTTTCAAAATAATGATCAAATGGTAAGGAATAGCAGTGCTATATCTTACACCAAAACTGGCTTTCATCTAACCCATCCTTTTGGGCAAGATGAAATTTCCTAGTCTCCATGGCACTATGAGAAATTCAATATAACTTCCACTTCTGAAGGAAAACGACTGTTCAAATTGATACTGAAATCAGCTTGCTGTAGTTTCCTGTGGTGTGACCTTATTTTTAAATTGCCCAATTTGTCTTTCTTTTCTGTCCATACATGTGACATATGTGCAAATGAAAAAAATGGAAGACAGAAATATATTTTTTATCAATTTTATCGATTAATATCCTTAATTTGTTTTTGATGCCCTGCAATGGACCGAATTTCCATCCAAAGTTCCAGGCTCACCTGCAGCGTTCCTAGGCCACTGCATTCCTTACCAGGAAAAATAGTTACTGAAGACAAATGACTGGAAAATAGTTGAATGTCTTTGAACTTGTCAGAAAAAAAGTTTGAAAAATATTTCTTGGCATTCCATTTTTTAACTATTCTTTTTTAACCACCGCTTAATCCTAATTAGGGTCGCGGGGAGGGTGGCACCTTTCTTAGCCAACCCTGGGTGAGGGCGGGGTACACCCTGGATAGCTCGCCAGGCCATCGCAGGGCCAACATGCACATAGCCATTCACACTCACACTTACACCTAGGGGTGATTTGGAACAGCCAGTTAGCCTTCTGTGCATGTTTTTGGACTGTGGGAGGAAAGCAGAGTACCTGGAGGAAACCCACGCAAGCACAGGGAGAACATGCAAACTCCACACAGAATTGAACCCGCGACCTTCTTGTTGTGAGGCGGACGTGCTAATCACTGTGCCACTGGGCCTTTTTTAAACCTACAGTAGTGTGCAGTGAAGATTATACACCACCACTTTTGTGTAAAAGGGCTCCTAATAAAAGAAGTAAAAAATTACTTCTTTATAATTTTTTGGGTGAAAATGTATTAAACAATGCTACTGCTGGCAATGAGAACCAAAAAAATAAATTCCGACAAGTATATTAAGGGGAAAAGTATGGCTAATAAACAAAAACACTGAAAATACCAATTTTCAGGAAAATTGAAAGGTGTTGCAAATTGTATTTGTGTAAGTTGCACAATTTGGGTATAAAAAGGGGCATGGGCGCTAAAGAGCAATCAGTGGAGTAAGACATGTTTTCACTGAGCTCCCATCCAACCTTCACTTTATATATAAATATGTGAAGCGGCATTGTTTTTCCTTCTGCCTTCTGACAAACATTTAAGTCTTTTAAACTGTCCAGCAACAATGACATTTATGTTTGTTCACTACAATGGCATCGAATCTTGGAAAATTTAATTACTCCAGACTAGCTTACACTTGGGCTAACTTCCCTTTTGGGGCTAAGCGCTAGCACGACCTCAGGTCATCCATCCTCCTCTCCCCTTAAGGAAAACGAAGAAAAGAGTATGGAGAAATTAAAGGCGCAAATTCTATGGGATCTAAAATCTGAAATTTCCACAGTCATTAGAGTAGAGCTGAAAAACACCCGCCAAAGACTTCAGCTACCTAAAGAACGTGCTTCAAGCCGTGAGGACTGAGTTAGCAAACAATGCTACACTAACTCACAGAGAGATCGACCAGGTACAAATTGCTCTTTAAGACATGGAAAATGGCCTGTCAACATGGTCCGATATGTGGTGGAGCTGTTGGAAAGTGTAGCTACTTTGGCAAGAGAGCTTAACCCCTTCACTGCTCTGTTGACGAGTGCCGCTCGTCATAGTAATACTGTCTTTAGCTATTACTCAGAATCATGCCACTTCGTGTAACTAGCACTGAATGAGGCCTGTAAGTGGTTATATAAAGTGAAAAAAAATGCATGTTTCCCCCCCCCCCCCCCCCCATACTCATCACAATTCTCTCAAATCATGGAGATCATGGAAATTGTGGCTCCGGTGTATTTGATTCTAATCAAATCTGCAGGATTTGCAATACTTCTTGCAATAGATCCCGGAAAGAGGTTGTTATTCATGTTAAATGTTTAAGTTCACGTCATTATCATGTTACTGAACTTGCTAGATTCTTTCCCTCTAACCTGAATGTTGTTGTTCAATGACTGACTGTATCAGCCTTGTAGATTGTAATCTTGGAGTGTTTTTGCTGATAAACGCAGAGCAGAAACTGTTGCCAGTTTTTACCAGCTGAGCACCAGAAAATCCGGTATCCTGTTGTGGATTAGACAAATTTGCTGTCTCAGGATATGGGACAGCCAGCATCCAAACAAAACACTTTCTACTTCACCCCAGGAGACTGTTCAGAGAACTTTCTCATACGTAGTATATAAGCCGTTTAAACTAAACCTAGTGTGTTTTCTTGCTTTGTGTGGTTCAAAAGTCAATCCAAGCAAGTCAGAAATCAAAACATATGTGAGTGCAGACCAAATTCCTTCATTTTACCAGGTGAGGAATATAACCAATGTTACCAAGAGGAAATAAACTGATTTTATATAATTGTAGTTGCCGCAACTGAATAAAATGCTTAGTATTTTGGGTAGCAGGTCATATTTATGATGCATAGATCGAAAATACACTAGTGAGCGCTGGCGCCCATCTCAGCCGACTCTCTGCAAGGGAGGGATACACCCTAAACAGCTTGCCAATCATTGCAGGGCCAAAACCCATACAACCATTCACACTCACCCCTTGGAAGCCAATCAGCCTACTCTGCATGTTTTTTGGACTGAGGGAGGAAACTGAAGTACCTGGAGGAAACCCATGCAAGCACAGGGAGAACATGCAAACTGCACACAGAAATGCCCCGAGCCCAGGAATTGAACCCAGTCCTTCTTACTGTGGGGCAGACGTGCAAACAACGTGCACCACCATGCCGCCTATATAACAATATTAGTAATAGATGACGATAATAATGATGATGATGATAAAAAAAAAAAAGAAAAAAAAAAAAAGAAAAAAAAAAAAAAATAATAATAATAGGGCAGTGGTGGCCTGGTGGTAAGGTGCTGGATTACTGATCCCAAGGTCAGGGGTTCAAGCCCCACTATCAGCGGGTTGTCACTGCTGTCCCCCCCAGTGCAGCTAACTGGGTTATCAAAGGCCGACCATGTCTCTCACTGTCTATGGTGAGAGGCATGTAAAAGAACTATTGCTGATTTTCATCAAGAGTAGGTGCATACCTGCCAGCGTGTTTCTGCCCTGTGATGGCCTGGCGAGCTGTCCAGGGTGTACCCCACCATACGCCTGAGATAGAGAGACGGCTGAGATAGGCACCAGCCTCCCCGCGACCCTAATTAGGAACTAAGCCGTTCAGAAAATGAATGAATGAATATGTATATAAAGAAGTCAGTCCAGTTTCCCTGCAATCCCAGAAACTTGTATGTCAGACTCTCTAGAAGAAGTGTGGCAGATTACATAAGATGCTTGTAAAAAATTAAAGGTAAGACAGTTCATTTAGTTTCTTAAAATTTGCGAGAAATTCTCTTTACATCCCGAAAGTAATCTCTCACTCACTTATATGCTGAAATACGGCCCACCTAATGATTTTACGTGGACCGAAAGAATATGATTATCGTACATTCTTTGCATTGACCGTTACCATGAAACCTAATTCATCATCACGGGGAAAAGATGCAAACTCCACAGAGAAGCCTGGAACCGGAACCCAGGACCTTCTTGCTGTGAAGGTGATATATCGAACTAATACAATTTAACATCATTTTTCTTCATGTAAGTGTGCTACACAAACCATCCACTGTCTGCCTGAAGAAACAGAACTGCATTTACAGACATTCTAGTTAGCCCACATTAGCCCTGCCCACAACAGTCAACTGAAATGCCTTTACAATTCTATCCCCTTTTGTAAAAAAAAATAGCTGTAAGCCTTAGCATTTTATTAGTAGCAAACAGGCCATTGTAGGGCCAACACACACAGACACGCACCATTCACACTCACACTCAATTTGGAACCGTCAATCAGTGTACAGTGCATGTTTTTGGATTGTGGGAGGAAACTGGAGTACCCGGAGGAAACCCACAATAGCACAGGAGAACATTCATATTTCACACAGGAATGCCCCGAGCCCGGGAATCGAACCCAGGACCTTCTTGCTGTGAGGTAAGTATGCTAACCACTGCACCACCATGCCGCCTGAATAACTTTATTTGTCTTTTTTTTAAGATTAAAAGAGAAGGATTGTTCTCTGTTGGTGTACTGGCTAGCACATCCAACCCGCAGGAAGAAGGTCCTGGGTTCGAGTCCCGGGCTTTCTGTGTGGAGTTTGCATGTTTTGCCCATTGTGTTTGCATGGGTTTCCTCTGGGTTCTCCGGTTTCCTCCCACAGTCCAAAGACATGCACGTTAGCCTAACTGGCTGCTTCAAGGTGTGAATGAGGTGTGAGTGTGAAGGGTTGTGTGTGTTAGCCCTGCGACGGTCTGGCGACCTGGTCAAGGTGAATCCCTGCCTTCGCCCAGTGTCATCTGAGATAGTCTCCAGCCTTGACACGACACTGACAAAACAGACAAATTAGAGATTAAACTTGTCAATAACGGAGCAAACAAGTGAATTCTACAGTTAATAACCAATTAAAAAAACAAGCATAACTATAAAGGAGTATGACATCACACTGTTATATTTCCACTCACACACAAGGTGAAGGTAAGAACAGTGTGAAGGAGCAGGTGGTGTTATTATGTTAGACTTTTGAAACAGGTTACAGTTAGGGACGGGCTCAAGATGAAACCTTGCACAAGTTGCTTGTCCTGTTTTTCATGTTTGGAACACACACACACACAAACACACACACACACACACCCCAGAGATAAGGAAACTGCATTTGTGCATCACTTGAACTGAAAACTTGAATACGGGACGCAAAGAAATCTAAATGCTTTTAAACTCACAAACAGGCCAACTGTGCTCTCAGGGTAATATGTCAATTCAATTCATGTCAGTTTTATTTGTATAGCGCTTTTTACAACTGACATTGTCACAAAGCAGCTTTACATAGTAAAATTAAATTAGGGAGGAATCTAAAAATTTTTCTTTACAACCCCCTACACATGCCTAATGAGCAAGCCTGCGGCGACAGTGGCAAGGAAAAACTCCCTCAGTTGACACGAGGAAGAAACCTTGAGAGGAACGAGGCTCAGGAGAGAACCCATCCTCATTTGGGTGAAACCATAAAATATGAACAATATAAGAAAATTTCATTACAGTCTAACATGTCGTCCAGTTGATTATACCACAACTGTAAGTCCTAGATAACTGCAACAAGAGAGTCTATATCACCAGCAGTGAAAACGTCATATTTGCCCCCATCTGAACACAAGAGTGACACTAAGACAGGGTACACAGGGTACACATGGTACACATGGTACACAGGGTACAGTAACAACACAAGAGCATATAAGACACCTGAACAGGTAACAACTCAACTTTTAACTCAAAACAATTTTATTATTATTATTATAATGAGATTAAGCTCATGCTGGTGGTCCTTACCTGTCAAAATGGGATGGGATCCAAAAGAAGTTCTGGTTGATTCACTTCCCCGGTAAACCACAGCACGTCTTCATCCATCCAAGACGCGCTTCATCCATCCAAGACGCGCTTCCTGGTGACGTCACGCACCGAACTCAAATACACTCGAATGACTGTCGCGCGCGCTCCAGCCTATTAATAATGATCTAAATTAGCTTATATAGTTATATCAGATTATATAACGTCTCTTCCGACCCTGCATTTCGCTGAACCTCGACTTCGCACTTCGGACTTAAGGCGGTTTGTTCTCCTCCTCCTGATCACAACCGCCTGACTCGAGTTTAACTTCACACAGCTCTCTAATTGGCCCCACAGAAACACACACACACACACACACACACACACACACACACCCGACAGTAATTGTCTTGTCTTTATAAAAAAAAATAATAAAAAAGGGAAGGACAAAAGGCACAGAGCTTCACTCAGTTATGATTCACTTCACTTTTATTTTGTTTATTACCACTGTTTGTTTTTTTTATATTTTATTTTTTCTACAGTCAATTTATTTATCATAATAACTTATACCATTTTGTTTCATTACATTAAGTGTGGAGTACTTATGTCCCATCAGTGTGTATTCCAGAAGTGGGCAGAATCAGGTGCAGTAACAAGCAGGATCCAACATTAGCAAAAAAGACAAGGGCAACTGGCAGAGGAATCATAACACTGAAATGAGAGGAGCGACAAAAAAGTCACTAACAGAAGTATTAAAATTCCTGTCCTCTCTTCTTCACCCTTCTTGAAGCATTGTCCACATCCTACAGCCTCATTAGTGCTAGAGCGCATAATAATTACTCAAATTTTACACCACCCGGGCAGTGGCAGAGATCTAATAGCCAAATATTAACCATCGGCATGCTGCATGGAAGGGCCGCACTTGTTCATTGGACTTGTTGAAGGACACAGCAGACTGTATAAGAGTATGCACATCAGACTCCATTAATGGCAATCAAGTTTTTCAAGGGTCAGCAGCAGCAAAATTTTAATGAAAATTCAACCAATCATATTTATTTAGAACCTCCACCATTTACATTTACAGCATTTGCCAGACACCGTTATCCAGAGTGACTTACATTTCTGTCTCATTTATACAACTGTGCAGTTGAGGGTTAAGGGCCTGGCTCAAGGGCCCAACACTGGCAGCTTGAACCACCAACCTTCCGATCCGATCTACCACTGCCCTTGGATCATTCTCAAGGAAGAAAATAAATTTTTACCGCATGTAAGACTATAAAGTGTATGACATATACACGCCTTTGTGTTCTAAAGGCATAGAGAATACATGCCAATTAAAAATAAAAATAATTGCTTTTTATAAAATTAATTAATTAAAATTTCATGTAAAATGAATTGATCACAAAGACAGTCTAGACACTAATAATGTTTATTCATTCATTCATTTTCTAAGCCGCTTATACCTAATTAGGGTCGCGGGGAGGCTGGCGCTCATTTCAGCTGACTCTGGGCGAGGGCGGGGTACACACTGGACAGCTCACCAGACCACTGCAGGGCCAACACACACACAACCATTCACATTCATGCTCACACTTAAGGGCGATTTGGTAAAGTTAATTAGACAACTGTGCATGTTTTTGAACTGTGGGAGGAAACCGAAGTACCCCGAGGAAATCCACAGAAGCAAGGGGAAGAACATTCAAACTCCACACAGAAACGCCCCGAGCCTGGGAAGCGAACCCATGCCTTCTTGCCGTGAGGCAGTGCTAACCACTGCGGCACCACTAGTAATGTTTACATGAATATTATTGTTTTTTAATTGAATATATACATAGGCATACAGAGGACTATTTTCAGCACCTACCTTACTTGTGTTGCAATGGCACATTGTGTTAGCTAATCCACTTTGTCATGTTAAAAGCATAATTGATCATTATATAAACCCTTTTGCAATTATGTCTGCACATATGAAAACTGCGGTTCTGATTAAAGAAGCAGGTAAAGTGGCCTTCTTTGGGCTTTTCCGCATTTGAGAATCCGCATTTGTGTGTTTGATTTTTACCGGTTACCTATCCTCTACGTGCCTCATGGCGCATAGGGGCTTTGCTTCTGGTTTCTGCAATTACCTTGTTTTTCAGGGAGAAGGAAATCAGCCCTCAGCCCAACCCCAAACCTGGATCACTCTTCCCCTGGCCCCTACCCTTCCACCTGTCTGGCATGGATGGCCCTGCCAGAAGTCCAAGACTCCAGCCGGCGTGGCTCACCACGAGTAAGGAAGTGATCCCGATCACAACTGTGTATGTGCTTGATTAAAGACTCAAAATCTGCTGGAGAAGTGCTTTATGCCATCTGTCAAATGGTGGGGGCAATGTTATGGTTTGGGGGTGCTTTGGTGGATATTTGTACAGGGTAAAAGCGATCTTGAACAAGGAAGGCAATCACTCCATTTTGCCATACCCTGTGGATGGCACTTGATTTGGAGCCACTTTCCTCCTACAACAGGACAATGACTCAAATAGTTTGTTTTTTTAAACGTGAAATATTTTCTAGGATGAATCAGAAATGGTGCTAGCTGTATAACATCAGCCTCAGAGCTTTCTGATGCTATCTAGCTAGCTAACATGGTAATGTGATTCTCTGATATGTTGTGAAGAAAAGGACACATGTCCGTATTCATGTCACATGTCATGTCATTTTCTGAACCGCTTAATCCTAATTAGGGTCGCGGGGATTAGGGTTAACCCTAACCCTAGCCTATCTCAGCCGACTCTGGGCAAGGGCAGAGTACACCCTGGACAGCTCGCCATCGCAGGGCAGAAACACGCTGACGCTGACTGCTATGCAGCCTAAATTAGCAATGGTTCTTTTACATGCACCACAGACAGTGATAACCCAGTTAGCTGCACTGGGGGGACAGCAGTGAGAACCCGTTGATAGTGGGGCTTGAACCCCCGACCTTGGG
>JAOUQZ010000026.1:3910964-3921164 GCA_028564935.1 Neosilurus hyrtlii
CTCACTGACACACTGATATACACTGATACACACTCCTCCCTGATACACACTCCTTACTGACACACTGATACACACTTCTCACTGATACACTGATACACACCCCTCACTGATATACACTTCTCACTGATACACTGATACACACACTCCCCACTGAAACACACTCCTCACTGACACACTGATTCACACTCCTCACTGATACACACTCCTCACTGACACACTGATACACACTCCTCACTGACACACACTCTTCACTGACACACTGATACACACTGCTCACTGACACACTCCTCACTGACACACTGATACACACTCCTCACTGACACACACTCCTCACTAATACACACTCCTCACTGACACACTGATACACACTGCTCACTGATACACACTCCTCACTGACACACTGATACACACTGCTCACTGTCACACACTCCTCTCTGACACACTGATACACACTCCTCACTGACAGACACGCCTCACTGACACACTGATACACACTCCTCACTGACACACACACCTCACTGACACACTGATACACACTCCTCACTGATACACACTCCTCACTCGATACACTGATACACACTCCTCACTGACACACATACACACTCCTCACTGACACACTGATAAACCTAGAACTCTCTCTCTCTCTCTCTCTCTCTTTTCTCCTGTTCTCTTCATTGCTCATCCTCCCATGGCCTGGACTTTCCACTCCAGATGTTTTAAGGCGTGTATGTTTTCCCAAAACCTCCTACCGCAATGTGATAAGGATTATTATACACAGAAGTTGAGTATCTCAGAGGGGTGTGAGGCTGTCTGTATGGGCTGTTCTTCATAGAGTTCTTCAATTCATTATATTTATAGAATTTTTTTTAAAGTGCCTGAAACTGCTTGAGAAATGAACAACCGGCAACCTCATGCCATTGTCAGATGTAAGGGGCTGTTTTTGAGTGTGGTTGGTTCGATGGTAATGAGCACGTCTCAGCAGTGGTGTAATTGTATGTTTTATCAGACAGGGTGAGTAAGAGGGTGGAAGCTTGGTCAGCTTTTTACTATCCCAAATCCCCACCCCCACCCCCACCTTCTTGGTATATAATGGGGGTGGGGGGGGGGGGGGTACAGTCATTTTAATTCTGGCCCTTAACCCAGACACCGTTTGAGATTTCTTTATCAAACTTGGCAGTTACTCCTACCAGGCAGTATAGTTTGATATTTTTGGATTTCTGGAATTCATATTGTCTTCATGTTTCCATGGCAACCAATTTGCCATGTAAGGAAATCGTCTGTGTTCGTTTCTGTTCCAGAACTCGAAAACTGTTCCAGATTTCTTTATCAAACATTGGCAGTTATTTCAACTAGGCAGTGTTGTTGTGCTTTTTGATATTTTAAGATTTCTGCAGTGCCAATTTTTATGCTTCCATGGCAACCAGTTTAACATGTACAAGTGTCATTGCTCATTTTCAGGCCAGGAATCAAAAACCATTTGCAACTTCTTTATTAACTTATGTGGGGGGGGATAGTCATTGATATGTTTGTCTATCCATACATCCATTTATTCGTAATCATTTCAACTCCAGTCCAGAACCTGGACACCGTTACAGATCTCTTAATCAAACTGGGCAGTTATTTAGTCTAGGAGGTGTAGTTTTGCCTATTGATATTTAGGAATTCCTGCAATTTTTGTTTTTATCCCCCCTTATCCCCCCTGCATTATATTATATAGGGTATAGTACATGATATGATTATCAGTATGTCCATCTGTCCAGCTAAAATTCAATTATGGGCCAGAACACTGAAATGGTTTGAGATTTCTTTAGTAGTTTTGACAGTGTAATAGTCATTCATTCATTCATTTTCTGAACCGCTTAATCCTAATTAGGGTCCCGGGGAGGCTGGCACCCATCTCAGCCGACTCTGGGCGAGGGCAGAGTACACCCTGGACAGCTCGCCAGGCCGCAGTGTAATAGTGCCTTTTGATATTTTTTTTATTGTAGGATGGGAGGGGGTGGATAAGATATCTCCTGATGACTCATTTCTTTTTCTCCATTTTTGGATTTGAATCTATACCTTTAGCAAGCACCCTGTTTTCTGTATCTCATGTACCATGTTGTTGTTGTTGTTGTTACCTTTTGCCAACCTGTGCACTTCTTTTTCAACAGACTCTCCCTTTCCTGGATCTCAGATTCACTGTGGCGCAGAATGTTTTCTTTTTCTCCACTTTCACATGCTGCCCTACTCTGTAATCACATCTGTTTGCTCACTCACCCATCTGTTACACACCTCCCTGTTGCTTATATCTCTTCAAACGGTTTCCTTGTTTTCTGTTTCTCTTACCCCACACTGTTCTTTCTTTATCTCTCTCCCTTTTCTGTCTTCATGTCCTAATTATTGTGAAGTAGGGCAATGCAGATATTATTTTATTACTTTTCTCTCCCTCCTGCTTCACCCTCTATAGACAAAAAACATGTGATGATCATCACTCTCATATGTGCATGTTCAACATCTCATTCCAGATTTAGCAGGTTTTCATGGACGTCGCTTTGTGCACAGTGGCACTGTCATACTGGAGCAAGTTTTGGGCTGTGGGTTCCAGTGAACACACGTCATTAGGACAACAACATACAAAGATATTCTAGACAATCGTGTTTCCAACCCAAGACGAAAAAGTCCCTTAGTTCAGAAGGAAGCCTTTAGAGAGTTTTATTTTAGTGCACTGGAGAACCTTAAAAAGTTTTATATACCAAAATGTACTTGATATATCCAACTCTGAAAAGTAAGGGTACTTTATACTTGTTCTTTTTTTTTCTGTCCTGCAGCTATACCATGGTGTGAGGCAGTGCAGGTGAGCGTGCGGGACGAGCGCCGATTCGCCCTGCTTTTTCAGTCAGTGGTTTTGCCATGCCAGTACACAAGCACCTCTACCCATACACCGGTGGTGCAGTGGTGGTACAAGTCCTACTGCCATGACCGCACACGTGACGCCTTCAGCTTTCCAGAGTCGTTGGGGGTAAGGGGGTCTGAACTTGGGGCCTCCTCCCATCTGGACTGCAGCGACACCAGCCGGACAGTTCGAGTTGTGGCCTCTGGGCAGGGATCCTCTCTCACCATTGCAGATTACTACAAAGACAGAGACATCTCCATTATCAACAGTAATATGCTCTTATTTTTGCTATTCTTTAACTCTTGTAGCTCAATTTTACTTGTTATAATATATTATTTCTGATTTTATCAGTGTTTATATCATTAGCATAGAGCAAGCAGCTTTTTTCCCTTTATTTTCCTTTTTATTCTCTTATTGTTTATCCTGCACCTCCATTGTTATGCCCCTGTGCAATACTGTGGATAAATATCTTACAGATTGTTATATTTTAAACAATTTCGTTAATTATGTTTATGTATACTGTATGCTTCTCCTTGATTTTACTAATCTGGTTGGCAGTTAGAGCTGAAAAAAGTCATGCTAAATATCCAGTGTGCACTCACTGTAAGTTAATTGAATGCTTAACAGATCTATGACTATACTTCTAATAATAATTCATTTAAAGGACTCAGACTCAGGACTTCCTTGCTATGAGGTGGACGTGATACCCACTTGTTTAAATACAGCACTGAAATATTTGTGCTTTGTTATTTCTCATCTCTGTTTATTATGTAGTACAAAAGGTGGATATGAGTCCCTCGCATCAGACATTCATCAAATTACAGTGTCTAAGTGTGATATTGGCAAAGGCTAGATTTAAAGTGTACCAGTATTGGTCATCCTTACAGCATAAGCTGTCCAGGGTGTACCCCGCTCTCGCCCAGAGTCGGCTGAGATGGGCGCCAGCCTCCCCGCGACCCTAATTAGGATTAAGCAGTTCAGAAAATTAATGAATAAGTGGATAAAGTTTAAGTGAAACAGAGCTTATTTTAACATAAATGACCAAAAAAAAGCACAAAACTGTTAATCTTTTTCTTTGCATTACTATCGGTGGGCTAAACTACGGGCGTTAACAGCTTAGCAGTGGTTTTTTCCCAGAAGTGACATCAACGCCTTGGACGGGGTTGATGTCTCTTGTGGAGACAGTAAAACTTACATTTTAGTGACTAGAGGACAAGAATACTGCCAGTGATGAGCGTGACGGCGAATCCAAAATGGTTTTTTGCAGCTAACGTTTTGCCAACTCGACTTTACTGTTGTCAGTTGGTTTAGGAACAAAAAGTAATGTTTTCCATGATTTCTGCGCTTGTTGTTTGTGCAGCTCAGCACTGTCATATAATGTGTTATGATGCACGGGGTCAGTGACGTAGCCCAGCCAATTCAATGACTTTGCGTCAGAACCAGGCTGGAACAGCCAATCAGTAAGGCACCATGTCTCTGAGCATGCCTAGTGTCGTAACACTCACACACACTTTGAAAACGGGCATGGACTGATGTTGCCAGAAGGAACCACTGATGTTATACGTGATTGTTTTAAAGGGATGTTATGTTCCCCAGACCCTGTGTTCCCCGGTCCTTATTAAATTAATGGATCTTCAAAGTAACAATTTAGGAAATATTCATGATTTCTCATTTTCAGTGTTAATGGGGTTAGGGTTAGGGAACATAGGACTAGGTAACATAGGTACTGGGAACACAGATGTCTCTTCCAAAATGCCTGATGGTGTGGTAAAATTGATTAATAGCTTAGAAAGAATGCATGTTTGTCCCGTTTGGTGGTCTGGTTCAGTTCACTGGTGTGTAGGTTACGGTGAAGTCAGACATCTGGCTCTGTATCAAGTCTTCTAAGCATTCTTACCTCTACTGCATTATATATTTGCCATTAAATCTTACTCTCACTTTGTAGAGATGTTTTTGTTTGCTTAGCCTTAATCCCAAACTTTCACTTCTCTCTCAGTGTTTTCTTTTCTTCCTGAGGATATTTTATGGGCTGTGGTTCCTCTGGTGAACTCTTAGCTATGTTCAAACATGCCGAGCTGGTGCTCTGACACCGCTTAGAACAGCACTGTGTCAAACTGACATTGCTGGGGCGGCACAGTGGCGTCGTGATTAGCACGTTCGCCTCACAGAAAGAAGGTCCCAGGTTTCAACCTCGGACTTGAAGAGGGTGTTTCTGTGTGGAGTTTGCATGTCCTCCCTGTGAAGGTGTGGTTTCCTCCCGGTACTCCAGTTTCCTCCCACAGTCCAAAGACATGCATGTTAGGTTAACTGACTGTTCCAAATTGCCCTAGATGTGAAAGCGAATGGGTGTGTGTTTGTTGCTCTGTGATGGTCTGGTGAGCTGTTCAGGGTGCACCCTGCCTTCGCCCAGTGTTGGCTAAGATAAGGAAACGGGGAGAACATGCAAACTCCACCCAGAAACACCATAGCCAATCACTGAACTTGAACTCAGGACCTTCTTCCTGGGAGGCTGATGTATTAATCACTACACCACTGTGTCGCCCGTTTCATCAGTTAAACAAATGTAAATTAACAGTTTCATTCAGGTAACTGTTTGACAAAGTAACCAAATGCATTGGGTTGTAAATAACATTCTGTAACGTTTATTAATTTGCTGGCGTTTGTTTGTTTGTCTGATTGTGAATAATTTTGCGAAAAAAGTTATGAACGGATTTTCCTAAAATTTTTAGGGAAGGTAGAGAATGGGTCAAGGGACAAATGATTAGCTTTTGGTGAAGCGCCAAGAGACTCTAATTACTTAGTGGAGGTTTGTGCTCTCTGAGTGCTTCGACTTCTACTGAGTCACTAAGACATTCTGGAGTTTCTTTTATTCATTTATTTTCTAAGGTGTTTAATCCTTATTAGGGTCACGGGGAGGCTGGCGCCCATCTCAGCTGACTCTGGACGAGGGCGGGGTACACCCTGGCCAGCTCGCCAGGCCATGGCAGGGCCAACACTCATATAACCATTCACACTCACTTCCATACTTGGGGTGATTTGGAACAGCCAATTAGCCTACTGTGCATGTTTTTGGACTGTGGGAGGAAACCAGAGTACCCAGAGGAAACCCACACAAGCACAGGAAGAACATGCAAACGTTCCGAGCCCGGGATTCGAACCCAGGACCTTCTTGCTGTAAGGCGGACGTGCTACCTACTGCGTCACCGTGCCACCACACTCTGGAGTTTGTCTTTATTACAGTATACAGTACAGTTTAGTAACAGTATTAAGTATTTAGTATACAGTTTAGTTACAGTATTTAGTATTTAGTATACAGTTTAGTTTACAGTATTTAGTATTTAGTATACAGTTTAGTTACAGTATTTAGTATTTAGTATACAGTTTAGTTCACAGTATTTAGTATTTAGTATACAGTTTAGTTACAGTATTTAGTATTTAGTATACAGTTTAGTTTACAGTATTTAGCTTGAGGAAGTAGTGACAACCCAAGATATCCATGAAAGCATGGTGGCTGTTTTACCAAGAACTATAAGAGGAATCATAGCATATGGGAAATAACTTAATTTTATTTTTTATGATATGATTATAAATTTTGGCCTGAGTCACATTATGGTTCAATTCAAGTTCAACTGCAAGTGTGAATCTACGGGACCCGTCAGATTTATTACTGTATGGTGAAAATATGGCCTTTGTAGCATGTAAATACAGCACCAAGCACTAAGTCCGGGCTTACCAGCCTGAATGTACTTTAGTTCACTACAGGAAAGGCCTTCCATTGTAATGCTGAGTGTTTCCTTTTCCTGAAATAGTTCTGTTTACTTATTATGAGGGAGGATCTGAGGTGCTCCCCTGCTCTGCATTCATTTTAACTGATAACTGAGACATTCCAAACTCCTCATGCTACTCCTTTGGCTTGTCCTCTCTCTTATTAGCACATTTTCTGTCTTACCACTCTTCCTATTGGAGCCATGAACATGAACAATATTATAACATACAGTATAAGTAGTGTGGGCGGAATGGTGGCGTAGTGGTCGGCACGTCCCCCTCACAGCAAAAAGGTTCTGGGTTCGATTCCCGGGCTTGGGTATTTCTGTGTGGGGTTTGCATGTTCTCTCCCTGCTTGCATGGGTTTCCTCATGTTACTCCAGTTTCCTCTCACAGTCCACAGACATGCACATTAGGATAACTGGCTGTTACAAATTGACTCTACGTGTGAATGTGAGTGTGAATAGTGTGTGTTGGCCTGGTAATGGTTCAGGGTGTCCCCTACCTTTAACAAAAGTTGGCTGAGATGGGCACCAGCCTCCCCGCGACCCTAGAAGGATTAAATGGTTCAGGCAAATGATTGAATGAGTATGTTGTGTGCTGTGTTTCACTTTCTGTCATTACTATGACTGTTTTAATAATCATGCCCTTTGCTTTTAACTAAAACAAAGGATTATTGGCACATTTGTAAGTTTGTTCTTTTTTGTTAACTTTGAAAAATGAAGCTTTGTATTGAATTCTTCCAAAAAATAGAACGTTGTTTGCCTTGAATTTTAGTTGAATGCTAACACGTGTTCTGTGTTTGTTTTTTCAAGAGGCTGACCTGCGCATTGGAGAGTTGCAGTGGGGCGACAGCGGTGTTTATTACTGCAAAGTGGTGATTGCTGACGACTTGGAGGGCCATAATGAAGCTCATGTGGAACTTCTGGTTCTAGGTGAGCCACCAAGTATAGAAAATAGTAACTCACTCAATATTCTGCCTTATGGATATGTGTTATCTCTAGCTACTGTTTGCATTACAGTAGAATATACTTTACATCACAAACAAATCTAATGCATATTAGTTTATTTATTTAGAAACTCATTAGAAACTCATTATGAGAGATCTAAATCTACTTCTAATTGTAGAATGAGCAAGAATACATACTAGACTTTTTACAAATGCATTTTGTTGAATTTGCAGGATTTCGGAATCAGTGATTGTAGCAAAAGCTTTATTTTGATTCAAGCACTATCCCAATTTGTGAGGTGGATAATGTTCATTATTCATTCATTCATTCATTTTCTAAGCTGCTTAATCCTAATTAGGGTCGCAGGGAGACTTGGACACAGAAACTACCGAGCCCGGGAATTGAACCCAGGCCTTCTTGCTGTGAGGCGGACGTGCTAACCACTGTGCCACTGTGTCACCCCTAAGGTGTATTTGTATATGTTAAACTAGAACTGCATTATCTGATTAATTCTTTATCTGAGAGATAATAGACATAATTGTTCATTCAAAATATTTTCTTGGTTCTGATTGATGGAAAGCTATTAAATATGTCTTGGTATTCTTGTAGGAGTCCATTATCCATCACTGGTATAAGATAAGTTTTATAAGTTGAAAATATTTTTAATGAATAATAATTATTAAATTAAAACAATTATAAAATGTAGCTTGAAGGATTATTCCGATCTCGGAGGGTGTTATCAGCCTTCAGCCTCGGCAGATAACACTTCCTTGATCGAAATAATTTTCCATATCATACTTCACCTCATCCGATCGTTGCTTATTATCCCAAGTGGATAATGCTTTGTTCGAAAAAGCCTGACCAAAATCTTCAGTTTGTCATAATAATTATGAAAATTATATAGAAATCTTGTTTCAGTTTACTTTCCTGTGTTTCCATATCATACAAACTAAAAATCTGAATGGGTTTTAAACCACTTATTTACTACAGAGCATGATCTGTTTGCCAAATGGGTGGTACATGTTATAATGTTTTAACAGAACCCTTCTATCAAAGACTGGTGTTTTGGATACACCAAAACACAGGAAGTGAAAAATTCCAGCTATCTGCTGAGGATGTAAGGTCATGCTTTGAGAACAATTTCCTCTTCCTGAACCACTACAAAAAAAAAAAAAAAAAAAAAGGACAAAAATATCTACACTGTCAGTGATACCTCACTCTGGAATCACTACATGTGTGTGGTTTTTATTTTTAAATGATTTACCACGATAAACACAAGACATTTATCTCCTCATAAGGTTTGTGCTAGAACAGAATCAGCCTGTCTTCACCTCACACACTTTCTGACTCATTACACAACAGCTATAGGCAGGAGGAGAGACTCCATGCACTTTTGCTGTTTACAGCCCCATTGAATTATGGGAGCAGCTTCACAAAGAGCTCACTGGGAAACCACTGTGCTACGTGTTAGAGACTCTGCTTAATGTGTTGAACAGCGTGATTTACTGTGGCCCCTCCAATTGTTTTGATGGGAAATTTTTTTTAGTGGGGTTTCAGCCTAAAATAGGACCTCGATCACTTTTCTTCTGTTCCACATTTTCTAATGTTACAGCCTGGAACTTAACTGGTTTTATATTTAGCAATTTTTCCACAAGTTTTAGTCTGGTATGCGCTGATAGAATGGTGAGGCTTTGGGTGCCGAGCTGGCTGTCAGTCATAGGTTGAGTGGAATAACTATTTTGTTCTGTCCACACTTGTGAAACATAAAACATAATATATGAGCTTATAATTTTAGCTACATTTTAAAAAAGCATACAATATATTCAGCTTCGGGGGTGCTTCTTAACACGTCTGCCTCACAACAATAAGGTCCTGTGCAGTTTACACTTTTTTCCTTTGCATGTGTGGGTTTCCTCCAGGTACCCGGTTTCCTCCCACAAGCCAAACACATACACACTAGGCTAAATTGCCCCTAGTTGTGAATATGAATATGAATGGTTGTGTGTTGTTTCTGCAAAGGACTGGTGAGCTGTTCACTATGCTCCATGACTTTGCCCAGAGTTGGTTGAGATAGGCTCCAGCCTTCCTGGGACCGTAGTTGGAGTAAGCAGTTTGGCAAATGGAAGAATGAATGAATGAATTAAAAATACTCTACTTGGCATCTCATGCATCTTGCTGACAAGAGGTTTACACTCTACCCTTGTCACCTCTGGACACCAAGGCTGTGGGCTGATAAAGTCACGTTTGGGGGGAAAAAAGACCCCCCCCCCCTGTCAGATTAGCTCTCACTGAAAATATAAAGAACTGGATTGTTTTTGTTTGAAATATTTATGGATTGAACTCAGCCAGTTATTTTACAGTAGTGTATATGAGTGATCCTTTGGTTCTCAGGAGGATTATGGGTAATTATACAGACCACTTATTGAGTGTATCAAATGAAGTTTTCTAAAGGGCCCCTATAAAGCGTCTGCCTCCGACATTTAATTTGCTACGGTCTACTTGTGCGTGTCCCCTACACAGACAGGTATTTATTTGTATGTATGTATATATATATATATATATATATATATATATATATATATATATATATATATATATATATATATATAT
>JAOUQZ010000026.1:3922104-3939605 GCA_028564935.1 Neosilurus hyrtlii
ATATATATATATATATATATATACACACACACACACACATACACACACACACACACACACACACACACACACACACAGACATTAAGCCAGAATGTGAGGTCACATTCAAGACAATGAACAGTGTTTGGGTGCCAACCATTCTCATACTTGAGTATCACCCACTTATAGACATGTTCCCATGGTAACAGAAGGACGTTCTGTGTCCACCAGTGGCGGATGACGTGAGAATCTATTGTATAAGCGTGAATGGAAGAGAGCATGAGACAGTGAGCAGGAGTGGGGGATAAACAGTAGAAGAGAAAGTCCAGGGGGGGTTATAAGGATATTTCAAGTACACTCTCTAAGCCAGAGGTAAAAGTCCTGGCTTTTACGCTTCAAGTGACTACATTTGACTAGCATGGCAGACTCTAAACAGAGGAGACACTTGTGTGACTCAGAGGAAGTAAATACATGCTTTTCTGTCCAATCATCTTTTACCATGCTGATCTTGTAATGTAATAAGTCATGAAGTCAGGTCCCTAATCAGATCAGAGGGAAAACGAAGTGAAAGGTCGGCAAAAATTTGGGATAACGCTGCTTTTCCCGTAACTAGCCTTTGATCTGATGAACCTCCTTCAGCAAAATAATTTATGCATGTGATTGGATAAACTTAAACAGGAGCTTTGCTACATTATTCTCCCATGTTCTTGGTTTGGGCTGCCGTTTAACAACCTCTCCTAGAAACGGACTTGGTTAAAGCAAAGACCTTTAATCTTGTTTTAGTTTTCTTTTGCTTTGTGTGGATTCTTGCTGGGAGAGGCTGCCGATGAGCTGATAAAGTTTGATGTGATAAAGTAATTACCACCGGCCAGTATGAGAATGACCGACACTTACTCACAGTTCACGCTGTCTTTATTATCTGAAAAGCTGGTCAGTGGTTTAGTCTGAAAGATTCCGTGCGTGTACGGAGTAGCATCAGAACAAACCTGATTGCGAAAGAAGAAGTGTTTTCTTGTACATTGTGTAGGCATGCTAAAAAGAATTACATCCCTGACCTCAGGATAGGGAGCAAATTCCAAGCTCTGGCTGAGTTAAGCCTTTCTGGCTCTAAGCATAGACTAGCACCACCCAGGAGGTCCAGGGCCAGATCTGTATATAAGCCTCTTTCATGTCTGTCTGTTACCACTTTGTTCAGCTTGTTTTGCTTTGAACACTCGAGCAGTCTATCCCGAACAACACAGCAAAGATCAAAGTTTTTTAAGAAGACAAGGAGTAAGACTGTGGATTTATATGTTTTATGTTGGCTCGGTTACAGTTTTTGGTTGTGCTGTTGTTATAAAATGCTTTATACAGCAGATTATAGTATTTTATTACTATAGCTATTGCCAGAACTTCATGCACAAATATACCTTCAGACCAGATCAGCTCCCTTGTTCCCTTGTGAAATTTGACATACAGTGATATTCATATATTTATGTTAGAATCGAATATGTTTCAGAATGAGGTATATCATCCGTACACTTAATGAATCCAGCTCTACACCAATCAGCACCATCGTACTAGCATCTTCCTAGCAACAGATAAGTTCTGTTTACCCCGAGTCATGTCTGTTTTGAGGCTTCTCATTGGTTTACTGTTATATGATTCAGGGAATCCTTCTGGGATTCTGTAAGTAGGGAGAGGATTCTGGTAGTGAAGATGGACAATAAGGAAATACCCTGAGCAACCACAAAAGCGGATTGAAAATCGGCAAAATAAAGGATATTTCTATTGTTTTACACATTGTTTTACCACTTGGACAAGGGACCCTTTCTTAAACAAGTATATTAGCATGGATAGGTTGTGTTTATGTATATTTGAACTTGTTCATGTTGAAGATTATGCTTTGAAGGATGTATTTTTGGCGATATCGTATTTTTTTCTAGGTATGCCATTTTCAACTTACCTTGGCTCTTACTCCAAACACTACCTTGCGACTTAATCCGTATTATGCTGGAGTGGGTCATATATTTCCTTCATCTGCAGACACAGTTAATTAGCGCACTGGTGGTTTGTACCAATGTTTTATTGAGGAGTCTTGCTGGATTGACTGTCTGCTCAGTCAAAGATTATAAAGATATCTACAAGTTAAAAAATACATTGAACTTTAAAACAACCTGAACAAAGAACAGTGATGAATACATGAAATAACTATAACAATGGTAAATAACACACTGCCCGATAAAATGTTTTTTTTGGGGGGTTCGCTTATGAAAAAAATTTAGGAAAGGGGATAAGGAAAGGTAAGAAAATCCCTGGAAATTTGATTCAGTGATCCTGGACACAAAGGTCAAGTCTCTTTACTTATCCAAGTGACTCTCGACTGTCTCCTTAGTCTCGACTGGCCCAGAGCACTTTTTTCCATTGGGCCTCAGAATCTTCAAGGTATTGTTTTTGCAACCCTTTTTTCTTTTTTTCAAGAATTTCATTGCCGTTAGTGATGTTCCATTGTTACCTGTATATGACAACAAAACTTTTACATTCTACATTTGTGGAGCCAACAACGAATACTTGTTTCCAAAAATTTGCATTAGGATTCTCTGACCAGTTTCCATCCACTTTGGATGGTTGGTTCGATCCAGGAGAGGTCCTAGTAGTACCAAACACTTTCCACTTCTTGATTATGGACCTTACTGTGCTCATATGGATTTATTAAAGCCTTCAAATTTTTTGTTATCCATCTCCTGACTTGTGCCTGTCCAAACCTTTTATCTCTGAGATGTGTTGCTAGTTCCTTGTCACCCATAGTTGATTGTTTGCTTTAGGTTACACTTCTAAGCACTGGAATGCTCTAGGAATAGCTATTTTCTGCTGAACTAATCAGAATGGTTCCACAATCTATCTATCTATCTATCTATCTATCTATCTATCTATCTGTCTGTCTGTCTGTCTGTCTGTCTGTCTATCTATTTTTGTCTTGGAGAGTAGCCACACAGTTTCTTACTCTTTATAATGACAATAGAGTTGATTCTGATTCTGAATTGACCACAGGTGGAAGCCAGTTACCTTGGGGAGCAATGGAGAATTCAATTTAATTCAGTTTTATTTGTGTAGCGCTTTTTACAATTGACATTGTCACAAAGCAGCTTTACATAGTAAAATTGATTTAAGGAGAAATCTAAGAATTTTTCTACAACCCCCTACACAACCCTCTACACATTCCTCATGAGCAGGCCTGCGGCGACAGTGGCAAGGAAAAACTCCCTCAGTTGACACGAGGAAGAAACCTCGAGAGGAACCAGGCTCAGGAGAGAACCCATCCTCATTTGGGTGAAACCGTAATATAAAAACCATATAAGAAAAATTTCATTACAGTCCAACATGTCGTCCGGTTGGTTATACAAGAAGGTGATTAGTTACACCTGATTGAGTTTACAGGTATTTTTAGTAAGGGGGAGATCCTTTAACCATCTCACTGATTGCTCTTTTGTTCTGAATGGATGCTATTATATCTTTCACTTGATTGCTAGTAGTTGCATTGAGTAAGTACAGCAGGGGAACTTTTGTGTGGCTTCATTTCAGCCTGCAAAATGTGAATATTTTGAAGTAAAGTGACACTTTTGGGAACTAAATCCGCCATAACACTGTAAATAAATTTAGTACCTAGATTTTACTCGTCATGGAGTTAATGTTCGCCTGTAGGTTTGCAAAAAAAGGTTTGGTTTTATGAATTATACGTGTGGGAAGAAATTCCAAAATAAATGCATCATGGAGGAGACAACATTTTGACGTAAACTCTTTATAAGCAAACATTTCTTAAAATTTCTCCTTAACTTGAACACCTTTGAAAAAAAAGGTACTTTTATTGGCGGCTGAGTTCTCTCAGTGTCTAAGAGGTTGATCTTACTAGAGGTGTGATAGAAAAGCGACTAACGCAAATGGAAATTCGCGGCTGTTGCTTTTCATTCTCAAATTTGTCGCATGACATTCTCGGTATCGTACTTCGGGCGCCTGGTTCGTGAACTCATCGAAAAAAATTCAAACGTCCGAAATTTCCGCGAATGTCGCAAAACGAGGCTCTGATGCGAAATAGCCTCAAACTTTTTTCAAACAGTCCTCACATGTCGTGTGAAGGTCACAAATTTGTTGTTTTGCTTGTAAATTATTCACTTTTCGTTCTCAAGGAAAAGCGACAAGTTGGAGACTTCCACACGGAAAGTTTGAGGCCTGCTGGCATCCACCATACGCTGTGAATTTTGTCATCATTCGTATTTTATTCTCATTTTGTTCGCGACAGGAGTTTCGCTTTAATTTTTCACGCAACCAATCACAAATTACTCACAGATCAGTTGCAAAAATTGTTGTGCGACCTTCTTGTTACTTTTGTGTGAGGTATCTACTTAAGTTGATCCAATACATAGCAGGGCAACACTTATCACATTTGGACCTAATTTTTGTTAATCCTCTTAAGATCTTACTGTCCTCATATGGGGACATTATATTTCATCCATATTATATTGTGTTCCCGGTCATGACTCTCACTGTCTATGGTGAGAGGCATGTAACAGAACTATTGCTAATTTAGGCTGCATAGCCGTCAGCGTGTTTCTGCCCTGCGATGGCCTGGCAAGCTGTCCAGGGTGTACTCTGCCCTCACCCAGAGTCGGCTGAGATGGGTGCCAGCCTCCTGCGACCCTATTTAGGATTAAGCGCTTCAGAAATTGAATGAATGAATTATATTGTGTTTGTTTCCTTGTAAATTTCTCATATGAGGACCACTAGACATTACTCTTTTGCCAAAGTTCTTCCTGTTAGAAGTTATCTGGTAGTAAGAAACAGAAGTGGTGTGGAGAAATGCCAAGGCACACAACACTGGGGATGGATCTTACGAGGTTAAAGTGTAATCTTTTTTTATCACCCATGGACCAAATACTGTGGAATGCTCCCATACTGATATGTTAGCGTGTACTGCGAAAAACTGCTTTTTTCCTGGATTTGTATTGTTGATAAACTAATTTTTATGCTCCAAATTGTCATCCAGGCACTGGTGGCTCAGCGGTTAAGGCTCTGATCACTGAAGATCTGGTACTGTGGGTAGGGGTTCAACTTCCAGCACTGCCGCAAAAAAATCAGATAAAATTGTCATTCATACATGACACACCAGGGCTTCTTCTTCGTGCCATTCATGCTATGTTAATACATTTTCGTAAGGTGCTGACTGAGCTGAAGCATCAGTCTAGATTTATTGGTGAGATTTATTAATGCAACAATCATGCATGCAGTAACCCAATATATACATAATCGCGCACGATTTGCCAGATCAGTCTTCTCCAGGTAGGTCATCTGATTCTTCCTTTACCTTTTTTTCTTGCCGCATGCACCAGACACCAATTTCTGCCAGCACTCTTTTCAAATCTTATCTTGCACCTCTTTTTGGCTGATTAACCTCTGCTCCTTTCCCTCCTCTCATTCTCTCTTTCTGTCCAGGTCAGACAGGTGTGGCTGGTGATCTCCTGCCTGAGCTAGATCTGGAGATTATGCCAGGTATGGCTTTTTCCCCACCTGCTTTACTTTGTCACCCTGATCTCCTCACTTGCTTCTCAGTCAATACTTTTGACTATTCAGCCAATCAACTACAACCCAATAGCTACGACAGAAGGATCTAGTCACAGTATACTCACAAGCATGAGTATGTATTGTTATGCTGACTCATGATACATGATGTATGAAGCACAAACAAAATTTCTAGTGATTAATTCCAACTGATATTGCTTACTACAGGATCTTATCTTCAGTGAGTGTTTTAGTAATGATGTACGGCAACCCTCCAGGACTGGTCTAATCTCCTAAACACATTGGTTTTGACAAGCACAACGCCCCTTGGTTTTGTCCTGAGAACGTTTGCAGTAGCTTTTGTTCTTCTCACAGTAATATTTATTCACTTATTATCAGTTGTATGATTTGGACCCCACACTCATATACTTATCTTATCTGAATAAGATGCTGTGTGTGTTTTTAGCTCTCGCCCACAAAATGGCTCGGGAGCTATAGGAATGGGTACCGTCCGTCTGTCTGTCTGTCACACTTTAGTTTCCGGACAGTCAATTGCCGTGTGCTGAAGCAGGGGGTTTCAAATGTGGTATGCTGGCTCGCTACTATGAGTGCTAGGATGAGTTTGTGTGAGTGACCTTGACCTACTTTTCAAGGTCACAGAGGCAAAACTGTATTTTAGGTTTTCAGACATTTAGTTGCCGTGCGCTGAAGGTGCTGCTTTCAAACTTGCGATGCTTGTACTATATTGGCGTGTTATGAAATGGTCCTTTCAGCGGGAACGTCTGGACCCCGTGATCTATTTTTTCCCCTAAAAATAGAAAGATACACTTGCATTTACAGCCTTTGGCTCTTTGTGTCATTGGGTTTGTGATTTTTGGGGCGGTATAGTGGTTAGCATGTCCGCCATGGAAGGTCCTAGGTTCCAGTCCCAAGTTTGGACGTTTCTGTGTGGAGGTTGCATGTGCTTGCGTGGGTTTCCTGCACATTAGACTGGTTGGATGCTCCAAACTGCCCCTAGATGTGGACGTGAGAGGAAGGGGTGGTACGGTGACAGAGTGCTTAGCATGTTCACCTCACAGCAAGAAGGTGCTGGGTTCGATTCCCGGGTTTGGAGCCTTTCTGTGTGGAGTTTATATGTCCTCCCCGTGTTTGTGTGGCACAGTAGGCTGATTGATGGTTCCAAATTGTCCCTATGTGAGAGTGTGAATGGTTGTATGTGTGTAAGCCCTGCAATGGTCTGGCGTTCTGTTCAGTGTGTACCCCACCTTCGCCCCAGAGTCAGCTGAGATGGGTGCCATTCACCTCCGCGGCCCTAATTATAATTCAGTGGCTTAGAAAATGAATGGATGGAATTCATTATAAGTATATACCCCATGTTTATGGATATAACTCTGACTGCTGGGTATTTCTTGGGTGTTTATGCATAACTTATTGACTTCTGAACAGTAAATGAATGATTATTGAACTGAACAGGGTATTACCACACACCTGTACACAGTCATATCTCAGAGCATTTAAGGATAGTGTTTCTGCTACCCTTGCTTGTTTTTGAATATGCATGTGGTAACATTTTAAACTTGTTAACCTTATTTAAACTGTGGTGGTACTGTGGCGTAGTGGTTAGCATGTCTGCCTTACAGCAAGAAAGTCCTGGGTTCAAGTCCTGGGCTCAACGAGGGCATTTCTGTGTGTACTTTGCATGTTTTCTTCGTGCTTGTATGGGTTCCATCTGGGTACTCTGGTTTCCTCCCACAGTCCAGAGACATGCACATTAGGATAATTGTTTGTTCCAAACTATTGTGAATAGTTTTGTGTGTGTATTGGACCTGTAACGGTCAGGTGAGCTATTCAGGGTGTACCCTGCCTGCAGTCTCTGCTATCCTCTTATTCATTTTACACTCCACTCTTTGATGAACGCTGTATTTGATTGTAGCACTCAATGCAATGTTTCCATGATATCCGTTCGTACTGTGTTACATGTTGATATGGAATATCTCTGGTTAGTTTTGGCTGGAGTGTGGATCTCAGTAAGGTAGGTAGGCTTCAGGCTTTGTTTTGAGCACTTTGTTTTTTTGAACACTCCATTCATCTTTATGTAAACATGCATCATTTCACATTAAATATTTTAATTTTAGAGTGGAAAAGGTATTCTGAGATCCTATTCTAGCCTCAGTGTTTAATGTAATTGTACGTTAAAGTATAGTTAAGGGTATAATTGTTGAATTGAGTACAGCGGACATGACGTGGGACCAAAGAGGAACCTCTCGTGTGATTTTATGTTTTTTTAATCAAAAAAGTGGTGGTCCAGTGGTAGGGTGATGGATCACTGATCCCAGGGTTGTCACTGCTGTCCCCCCAGTGCAGCTAACTGGGTTAACAAATGCCGGCCATGTCTCTCACTGTCTGTGGTGAGAGGCATGTAAAAGAACCATTGCTGATTTTCGTCAAGAGTAGGCTGCATTGCCCTGTGATGGCCTGGCGAGCTGTCCAGGGTGTACTCCGCACTCACCCAAAGTCTAATTAGACCCTAATTAGAATTAAGTGGCTCAGAAAATGAATGAATGAGTTATGTCGTTTGTTTCTTTTACTGTTTTTTCACATAATAATATTTGTGAAACATGGGAAAATTGCCTATATTTGATAATCAGCATTAATATTTAAGGGAGTCTACATGTATACGTGTGTTTGTGTGTGTGTGTGTGTGTGTGTGTGTGTGTGTGTGTGAGTGTGAGTGTTAGTACAGATTGGGTCACTGTCACCAAATAACACAGACAGTCATGTTAACTTAGTATTGACACACATTAATATGGGTCTAGCGGTGCTTTTGGGAGAGAGAATATAACTATAGAAGATTCACTGTTCCCTTGGCAGACTGGTAGCGCAGGTAGCAGCATGAAACACTATTAACACACAGGATCGGGTTTGAAACACACTGTGCTTACTGTCGTCAGAAATCGCACTACAAAGGTGAGAATTGATTGCAAAAGGGACTATTGTGCAATGTGTTTTTCGGCCCATGGGCTCCACTGCTTAAAGAGTGTATTGCAATCCATATTTTGCCTGTGACCACATGTAATCTATCGATAATTTTTGTCTTTTATGCATGACTGTACTCTTTTTTCAGAATGGGTATTTGTGACAGTTGTAGTCCTTGGTGGTGTCCTGTTCTTCATCCTGGCTGGTGTGTGCTGGTGTCAGTGCTGTCCTCACTCCTGCTGCTGCTACGTGCGATGCTGCTGTTGCCCTGAAACATGCTGTTGTCCTCGACACTGTGAGTACCACACATCCACTCGCGGAGACATTAGTAACCCCCCCAATCTATTGATACCTTAGCCAAATCCCACCCACCAGCTAGCTCTCCTTGATCACATGCCAGCTGTCATCAAAGGAGAATGAAAGCTAGTATGTGCCTTTTCTGAGACCTGTGAAGCAATGACAGAGCAACTAAACACATTTTCAGGAAAGCGCTAACTGGCATGCACAAGCTCACAGATGCCCATGATTTCGTACTGTTGTTCCGACATGTTAATAAACGTGTAAAATACAAGGCATCTTTTCATATTTTTGTGTTCATCAGCATAGAGTCAGAGTTCACATGCAAATAGGAGAAGAACCTAAAACCAACCGTGAAGCTGGTGGTGGAAATGTTATGGTTAGGGGTTGCTTTGCTGCTTCAGGGACTGGCTAGTTTGCAGTTATCGATCCAGCATCATATCAAAAAGTGCTTGAAGAGGATGTGAGGCTATCAGTCCAACTGCTTTACCAGAGGTTGAAGTTTCAGCAGGGTAATGGTCCTAAAAACACTTGCAAACTAGAGAAAAAATAGTTTTGGAACGGCCAGGTCAAAGCTCACTTTTGAACCCTGTTGAAATGTCATGGGGGGGATTTGAAAAGCACCGTACATGCAAGAAAACCTTTAAACATCTTGAAAGAAGAGTGAACAAAAATTCACTGACTATTTGTGCTAAAAGAGCCAAAGCAAGCTTCTGTCCCTACTTCAGTCCCTACTTGGTGAGCATTTTCCAGGCATCTGAGGGCACAGATTCTGGTTGCTCATTTCTGCAAAAAAAGCTTTTAATGAGACATTGTTCAATATGAAAACACATAAAACAAGGCATAAGAAGAAAAACGATCACTGATGAAGTTCTTCCTGTATAGCCCAGTATATGTTCTCCCAGACTTTATCTGGGGCATATCTCAGAATTTTTCCCTTTAAGGAAGTCAGTCATGCATATCATCATCTCATTAAGTCTTTTATAAAGTATCCAACCCTATGCTGTACTGTACTTATTGCATTTTGGTTGACTTTTAGCAAAGAATTCGACTATTGTACAGGCAGGCATATGTTTTTCAGCCATGGCTCCAGATACATGTGCTACGCAAAACAGTAGACGGCATAACCGTATATTCTACTGGATCACTGCAGGACGCGACCCACGGCTGTAAGCCTAATTAGCTGATGGCACGGGTTTAATTCCATAATTGGGCGATGATAAAAAATGGTGAATAATGCTGCAAACTACTTTACTTTGCAGTGGGACCCCACCAGCTAGAATTCATTTATTGGAAAAACACAGGTCTGTCCCCTCCTCACCAAACCTCCACCCCCAATCCGCACCTGGAAATCTACTTCTTTTTTATGACAGAAATGCCATATATTGTATTTTATTTTACTGTCATTGTATTCTAGTCACTGTGTCCTCCATCTTATAATTGCATCCTAGTCACATGTCAGTTAGCATTCCAGTGTGAGTTGACACCTCTGTAGACAGTCTTCTACCAGGCCGAGGCCAGAGTAAGGGACAATGCTACCTTCACACCTCATCGAGACACCATAGATGGGTGTGATATGCTGCATCCTCGGGGCTAAAACACTCCTTCCTGTCTTTTGATTTCCTTTCCTGCCCTGAAAACACACCACAGTACGTGTCACTAGGCTGACTGGTAACCATGTAATAAATGTTAGTCAGTTCTTGCTTCCAAGCAGGATTTTGAGACTGCCTCCTTGCAGGACGTACACAGTAATAAATCTCCAAGAAACCTTTGATTTACTTCTATGGTCCTTCATTCACAGTTGGTCTGCTGCGATTTAATCATTTAGACAGCTTTAGTTTAATATCAGCAGGATTCTGCAACCTATTTACACAAAGCAAGTCAATTCCAAAAGTATTTAGATATATCGACTATCAGGATATACTTGTATAGGTGTGTATACTATAGTTTAAAATTCTGTTGCCATGGTAAAATTACATGACTGTGCTAATAGGATTAAACAGGCGTATTCGAAATATATTTTTCTAATCTGTTTTACTCACAGTGTATGAAGCAGGAAAAGGGATAAAGACAGCACCCTCTACACCAGTAGCGATCTACCCTCCGTACTATATGCAAGGAATGCCTGCCATGGTACCTATTTCTCCTCCTTCCCTGATTGAGCCCAAGATGTCCACTACAGCGTCTTTCAGTAATGATGTCTCTTCAGCTCAGCAGCCATTAGGTAAATATTTCACCCATAAATATTTCAGTAGTGTTTCGACACTACAGCGTAACTATTATGTGAGGATAACAAAGCCACAAGGATGCAACTCAGGTACACAGAACCACTGAGAATAAACAGATGCTTCATCGTTATCATCATTAAGTTTTTCCATCCTCTCGTTAATGATACGCTAACCTTCCGTGTTATATAACTCGATTTTTTGGGTGTTTCTACCAAGTATTTATTACACTCACTCACTTACTTACTCTTTTGCCGAAGCACTTAATCCTACTAGGGTCAAGTGGAGGTTGGAGCCTATCTCAGCCGATACTGAGCAAGGGCGGGATACACTCTGAGAAAGTCACCTGATTATAGCAGGGCCTACACACACACACACACACACAACCATTCATACTCACATCTACACCTAGGGTCAAGTAGGAACAGCCAGTTAGAATAATGTGCATGTCTTTGGACTGTGGGAGGAAACCAGAGTACCCTGAGGAAACCCACACAAGCATGGGGAGAACATGAAAACTCCACGCAGAAGCACCCAAGCCCGGGTCTCGGAGGCTGTGAGGCCGACGTGCAGCAGGTACACCGTTCTAACCAGCGAGTACATGCTCATTTAAGCCTGGATTGTATTTGGTTAGCAAAAAGGCTTGTGAAATGGTCAGATAACAGGACAGTTAATTGTATTATATAGTACCGAAAGTGCCTTATATCTCTTTTGTGTATGTTTGCTAGACGGCTGTTATCAGGCAAAGCTTATCAATGTTATTGCGTGTAAACACGCGTCCTGATAAGATACAGACAGAGAGAGTGAAAGCCCTTGCGCTGTCTTTATCATTAGGCAAAGCAATAGTTCATAAAGTTAAATGTCTCAAGGGCTGCGAAGCTGTCAATTTTACCGCATGCGTACTCTCAGTGGCCACTTTATTGGGAACACCTGTAGACTGGTGCACCTGCTTATTCACGCAATAATCAGTCAGTCAGCACATAGATCGTAATAGTGGCTCAGTGGTTAGAACTGGGTTACTGATCTGAAGGTTGGGGGTTCAAGCCCCAGTACCACCAAACTGCTTGAGTTAAACACACGAATAAGGGTGAGTGTGGTCTCAGATAATGCTCGACTTGCTGGTTTGAGTATTTCAGAGCACAGCAGGGTCTTGAAGTTACACAGAGTTGTGTTATAAAAGCAAGCGATGGATAAAATTTTCCTCTTCTGATGACTGATGTGAACTTTTAACTAAAGCTCTGGACCCATGTCTGCTAATTCGATGATGACGCAAACGGTCAGGCGAACAGGTGTTGTTATTAAAGTGTCAAAAGGACGTATGTTTGTAGATATATTTATTTTACTCAAGCATAACACAACACAACATTTTCTCTCTATATATTTATATTCGCATATAAATATAGTCACGCATGCACATTTATGCACCATGTCTCCTTTAGTGCACGGCGGGTATCGTCTCCAGTCCACGTCGGATCAGAATTCACTGAAGGTGCTGCAGTATGTGGAAAAAGAACTGGCACATTTCAACCCGTCTAAGAACCACAGCAGTCATGATTGTAAGCTACGTGTTGTACTCAGAAGTGTTACGCTTATAAAGTCTTCCGCTAAGCATGTTCTTCTTGGCTGGTTTTCTTCTTCTTCCTTGCCTTTTTTATGCTTCCGTCGCCTTCTTTCTTTTATTATTTAGAATTAGAACTCACGTAGTGACAAAGCACACGCTGTAGTCGTCAAACAGTAAAATGCTTTGAGGGTTTTGCATGTAGTTTTCCAGCCTGCTTTTTCTTTCTGTGGAAATTAACCAGTTATATAATCTTCATGTTCTGTTCATTATTTAAACATGTCTCAGGCCATCGCTGTAGATGATATTTTATGATACAGTTGTAATACATCTATGAAAAGGACTTTGAACTTTATATATGTGACCCTTCACCACAAAATAAGTCTTAATGCACCAAACTGACTTTTTTTGTGTTATATAAATAGAGGGCACTCTCAGCTTTAAAATGTTCATCGTTCATTAATTTTCTAAGCCGCTTCATCCTAATTAGGGTCACGGGGAGGCTGGCGCCTATCTCAGCCGATTCTGGGCGAGGGCAGTGTACACCATAAATAGCTCGCCAGACCACTGCAGGGCAAATACAACTATTCAAAGGCCTTCTTGCTGTGAGGCGGACGTGCTAACCACTGCGCCACCGTGCCGCCCACAGCTTTAAAATTAAAAAAACAAACAAACAAACAAACAAATAAATAAATAATAAGTGAACTACCGCTTGGCGCTCCATGTTGTAAGGCTGCAGTGGCCTTGACCTATGACCTCCAAAATCGAATCAGTTCAGCTTTGTGTCAATGTTGGCAAAGTTCAATGAAAATCGCTCAAACCGTTCTGCAGAGTCCCTGCTCACAAAAAAAAATGGCCCACAGAAGGCTGTACTCACCTTGACCTTAGACCTCACGTATCTCACTCTCTCATTTGCCAAACCACATAATCCTACTAGGGTTGTGGAGAGGCTGGAGCCTATCTCAACCGACATGGGCAAAGGCAGGGTACACCTTTAACAGCTTACCAGATCATTGCAGGACCAACACATATACCTAGAGGTAATTTGGAGCAGCCACTGAGCCTAATGTGCATATCTTTGGACTGTGGGAGGAAACTGGAATACCTGGAGAAAACCCACACAAGCATGGGGAGAACATACAAACACTACTCATATATGCTCTCGCCAAGCCCAGGATTTAGTCTTCACCTTCTTGCTGTGAGGTGGACGTGCTAACCACTACACCACCATGCTGCCCTGACCTCTGACCTGTGACTTCCAAAATGTAATCAGTTCTTCTTTGAGTCAGAGTGGACTTTTATGCAAAGTTACAAGAAAAAAATTTAAAGCATTCTAGAGAATTCATGTTCACATAAATGGCCCACCGGACAGACAACCTGAAAACACACTGCCTCTGGTCCTGGCTATCTCAGACGCAGAGGCATAAGAATTAAGATCGGACAAAATTTGACGAAGCTATGACAGAACGTATTTCCCGTTTATTATATTTACTCACAAAACCTTTGGAGAAAATTTAACCTAGTTTTTTAGATTCAGTTTGGTTCATTACGACTCATTTTGTAGTGATGGGTCACATATAAGTAACATATTTTATCACTTTGAATAATGAATAATGAATAAAACAACTTACTGAATATTACTAACTGCATTTTGCCCTAAAAAAGGTCATTGCAAGTGTTTTAAATAGGGCTTCTGAGTGGCGCATCAACAAGGTGTGTGACTATCGACCTGTGGGTCATGGGTTCGATTCTAGGTTGATGTCGTAGCCGTTTGAAACTGCGAGCTAATTGGTCGAGCTCTCGTGGGAGTGAGGGAGGAATGGCATACACTCCCTTTCCCTTGTCATTCACAGCGTTCACCAGCCAACCCAAGGGCGTCATTCATACAAAAGGGGCGGATAGCGCTTTTCCTCCGAGTGTGTTAGGCCGCCTCCAAATGCGTATGCGCAGCAGTTCATAAAGAGGCAGGTGGCAGTATCGCATGTTACGGAGGGGGCATGTGCATTCTTACGCCCCTTCCTGGTTGGTGGTGGTCGTATGAATAGGGAGGTAACACTTGATGGGTGGGAATTGGATACAACTAAACATTAGGGGAGGAAAAAACAGGGAAAACATAAAAAAACAAAAAAAACCCAAGAATTTTAAGTCACTATTTTTTGTTGGCCAGCTTGCAGTATGTCAGAGCTTAGTTCCTTACACGAAGCAGAGGCAGATTTCCACCAGGCTTACCGGAAGGTTCAGAAGAAAGCACTTCCAGCCATTCCTGATACAGATGACCCTCCAGATAATCGGAGTAGAGAAATGTCTCCAGTGTCCCCTCGACATCCTCATAACCGAGTGAAGGAAGATCACCCAAGGTAACTAAGGTTTCGGATATACATATATGTATATATATACACCCCCCCCCCCCCCCCCCCCCCCCCATGCTCCATGCTCCCTGTTGTATTCTGGAGTTCAGGTTTTCCCCATGTTCATGTGGGTTTCCTCCCAATTAAAAAAAAAACCTTGTTGAGAGGGGCGGCACGGTGGCACAGTGATTAGCATGTTCGCCTCACAGCAAGAGTTGTGGAGTTTGCATGTTCTCCCTGTGCTTGTGTGGGTTTCCTCTGGGTACTCCAGTTTCCTCCCACGTTCCAACAATATGCTGCACAGAATGGCAGTTCGAATTTGGCCCAAAAGTGTGAGAGTGACTGTGAATGGTTGTATGTGTGTTGACAGTGCAATGGCCTGGCGAGCTGTCCAGGGTGTAGTCGGCTGAGATGGGCACCAGCCTCCCCACAACCCTAATTAGAATTAAGTGGCTTAGAAAATGAATGAATGAATGAATTAACTTGTCGAGACGTGAACTGGCTGTGCTAAACTGTCCCAAGTGTGAATGAACGTGTGTATGTGTGTAATCCCTTCCAGGGTGTATTCACACCGTGCACCCAGTGTTCCGAGGATAGACTCTGCTCCCACCACAACCTTGACTCAAATAAAATGGATACTAAAGATAAACAGATGAATCATATAGCCTGATTTATGTGTATGGATGTTTCTGTATTGTAGTACATTTGTCCTGAGTCTCCTTGTGTTCTGGAAATAAATATAAATTATATATAAATTATATATAATAGTATATAAATTTAAATTAATAAATGATTAATAATATATCCAAAATATATTAATATATTAATATCTTTAAGAGAGTTGTTCTGCTTTGGTTTGGCTTGGAAGGGTCAGAGGTCATTGTGATGTTTCCCCAGGTGGAACCCTCGTTCTGAGCACCTGCAGAGGAAAGTTTTCCAAATGGGAGGTCGCACTGGATCCCTGGACGAACTTGAGGAATTTGCCATGAGTTATGTGCAGCGACGCCGCCACGATGACTGTAGTGATGATGAAGCCGATTACATCACAGGTGCGAAACAAAGGCACTGTGAACCAGAGCGAGTACGGCGGAGAGAACGAGAGCAGGAGCTTGACCAATATCCGTATTACAGTTCCAAACGTTATTATCATAAAGGTGTCCAAGACAGAAATCGTCCTCCAAGTCCTCCGCCTGCAGCAGGAAATCCAAAGAGACGACATACAGGGGACAGCAATCTTCACCGTAACCCCAATGCCTGGGACTCGAGAAGGCAGGGAGTTGACAGTGTGGAGGACTATGATGATGTCCTTCTTAATAGCTTGTTGGAACGCAAAGCAAAAGCTGGGAGGAGCTTGTCTTCGAAAGGTGGCCACAATGAAGAAGAATCCAGCAGACCCTCTAAGAATAGCTCTCAGAAGACCTTCCACAGTCACTCACCTAGCAACAGGTCAGCTAGCAACCGAGTGACGGAGGAGGACGAGTCCTTGCCTCCATACGCCGAAAGGGAATCAGAACATTACCGTGGTGCTGTGAACTCCCATCAACCTTTGACCTCCACACGCTTCAGGAAAGAGCAGGAAAATAGAGAGGAGCTAAGTAGGCCGCGTAAAGTGGTGAGTTATTTCTAGACCCAGTGGTTACATGACTCTTCCCTTTAGAGTGCTCGAGTGAACTTCAGGGACGCCCCAGTACAAGACAAATCTGTGAGGATATCACCTTAGAATAATCATATCATGTAGTAAATATGGTGGCGGCACGGCGGCGCAGCATTTAGCACGTTCGCCTCACTGCACGAAGGTCCTGGGTTCGATTCCTGGGCTCGGGGCGTTTCTGTGTGGAGTTTGCATGTTCTCCCCGTGCTTCCCATTTCCTCTAGGTACTCCAGTTTTCTCCCACAGGCCAAAAGCATGCAGTTAGCTGACTGGTGCTTTCAAATCACCCCTAGGTGTGAGTTTGAGTGTGAATGGTTGTGTGTGTTACCCTGCGATGGCCTAGCGAGCTGTTCAGGGTGTACCCCACCTTTGCCCAGAATCGGCTGAGATGGGCGCCAGCCTCCTCGCGACCCTAATTAGGTTTAAGTGGCTTAGAAAATTAATGTACCAAATATATTTGCGCTCTATAAGGTTTCCTCCAAACTGTCGTCTTTATCCATTATTTCATGTTTATGTCTTATAGACATTTTACGATGAACAGAATTCGCAGTTTGATTCGGACCAAGGTTTCTTGGTCACGGTCCGATTTGTACCTCACTTCGACAACAGAAAATAGCTCGTACACAGGTAACAAGAACAGGAGGAGCAAGGACATGTGCTCTCAAACATGCTTTTGTTTGCATTTGAGCCCCCCCCCCCCCCCCAAAACTATTTGTTTAAACCTTTAACAGCGCTAACACTGAAAAATTAGAGATGTACCAAATATATATATTTTTTAGAAACTTGGGCTCAAACTGAATTAAAAAAGAAAAGGAAAACAACAACAGAATAAACATTCCTTAACAAACCAGTAATATACATTCATTCATTCATCTTCTGAACCGCTTATTCCTAATTAGGGTCATGGGGAGGCTGGCACCCATCTCAGCCGACTC
>JAOUQZ010000026.1:3947367-3970712 GCA_028564935.1 Neosilurus hyrtlii
GCAGGAGATTGTCTTGACCATGTCTACATGCCTAAATGCACTGAGTTGCCGCCATGTGATTGGCTGATTAGAAATTAGGTGTTAATGAGCAGTTGGACAGGTGTACCTAATAAAGTGGCCGGTGAGTGTATATATATATATATATATATTTATATAGATTTTATATTTGACCTTTGCTTTTTTTTTTCCTCTTTGTTACTTTACTAGATTATTGTTTACATTTTGGACAGTCACACTAAGCATTTCACTACATATTGTACTGTGTATAATTTGTATGTGACAAATAAAATTTGTATTTGTAGTGCAACAGGAGCCACCTCACAAGACGAATCGTGGACATGGGCTTCAAATATCATATCTTTTCAAGCTGCTCCTGATCATCAAACAACGTCAGAAGCGTCTTACCCGTGCTAAAGAGAAAAAAAAAACTGTGCTGTTGCTCAGCGGTCCAAAGTCCTCTTTTCCGATGAGAGCAAATTTCGCATCTCATTTGGAAACCGAGGTCCCAGAGTCTGGAGGAAGAATGAGGAGGCACACAATCCAAGATGCTTGAAGTCCGGTGTGAAGTTTCCACAGTCTGTGTTGATTTGGGGAGCCATGTCACCCGCTCGTGTTGGTCCACTGTGCTTTATTAAGTCCAGAATCACTTAGCCGTCTCGCAGGACATTTTAGAGCACTTGATGCTTCCTTCAGCGGACAAGCTTAATGGAGACACTGACTTCATTTTCCAGCAGGACTTGGCACCTGCCCACGCTGCCACACACCGCCAAAAGTACCAAAACCTGGTTTGATGAACTGTGGGATTACTGCGCTAGATTGGCCTGCAAACTCTCCTGACCTGAACCCTATAGAGAATCTACGGGGCATCGCCAAGAGAAAGATGAGACATGAGAGCGAACAACCTCTAAACATCCTGGCCTTCCATAACACCTCAAGCAGTGCCGCAGGCGGACAGCATCCATGCCATGCTGCGCCGCATCGAGGCAGTAATTCATGCAAAAGGGGCCCGAACCCTAGTACTGATCACATGTGCATGATGATACTCTTGTATGAGTTTGGCTTGGGGGGGGTTTCATACATATATAAGCTGTATTCATCAAAATGATGATAAATAAAGGCTTGGAAACTCCTGTTTTTGCACGACATTCTAATTTTTCGAGTTTCACCTGTAGAACCAGGGATAACCCTGCAGTACGCCCCTCCTCCCACCTCCTCACGCCGTTATTCCTTGCTGTATAAAGCGCACCCGTTTAGTGGCCTGTGCGGTGTTGGAAACGCACCCGTTTCCCGACGCGAACGTGCCTCGTCGCGCAGGGAACCCACGCCGTCGCGTCGGTGACGTCAGAGCGAGTGAGGGCGGGGAGGACGCTGTTTGCCACGTCGGTTTGTGTGTGTGTGGAAGAGAGGAGCTAAAACCTTAACTGGTTACTCTGGCTAACTTATCAACCGAACGGCTCCTCTGCTTAAAAAAAACAAACATATCACTTATTGTAGCAGGGACTGGTGTTCGAAACACGTGACCCTCTTTACAGAAAGGGCACCTGGTTGTTGTTAGAGCAGCGCGCGAGGAAACAAACGTGTTGTTGTGTCCGGACTCGGATGTTTTTTTACTCCGGTTGACCGATGCGTCCGCTGCATCCGCTCGGAATTGATGTGTGAGTGTCTCCTTTACTGCTTTTCCCGCCTCCCGGCTTTCACTAACCATGAAGCAAAGTGCTGGTGTAACGAGCAAACTTTAAATAGCCGCCTGCTAGCCTCCGAGCTAGCCTATGCTAACTAGCTAGCACACGTTAGAGCTAAGTAAAAGTACACGTTTTCTTCTTCTTCCTGTGTCTCCGAGCCAAACTACAGCCACGTAGTCAGTCTGTTTTTTATAAAACGGGTGCGTTTATAGTGTGTTTAGTTCGTGTTTAGCTCCTGTAAGTGCGTTGGGTCAGTAAAGTTGGTGTAATGGTAACGCTATAGCTACAGGTTGCATTACCTGCAAATGGTTGCTAAGTTGACTGCAGACTAACGCACGCGCTGCTCTTCTTCTCTCCACTGTTACTGTGCTGCACACCTCCAACTCCTGCACGAGACTCAAGTGCGGGTGGCATTATAGTCAATAATATTCAATTATAACGTTACAGTAATTCTATCAAAATCAAAAACAAGGTTCTGAACTCGAGTTCTCATCTGGGGATAAATTTTTATTTATTTGTTTGTTTTTGTTTTAATTTTTGGACCTGTCTTATTTGTGGCTCCTTTTTTTTGTTTTTGTTTGATTTGCATAAATAGGAGTAAAAAAAGAAGAATTCAGTAGAAATTCAAGGCTGTCAGTTGTTTGTTCAGTTCCTCATTTTGCTGTTTGCACTGTTTCCAGCATATGGCTAGATACACACACACACACACACACACACACACACATCTCTAGTGAAGTCCCTATTTAAGACACTTTAGTAATGGAAAAAAATCTACTCCCAAACCTTTAGTAATCACAGAAGTGATTATTTTTATTTTTTTAATTTTTTAAATAAAATATTTCAGAGATCCAGGGCGGAAAAAAACGTTATCTTTTTTTTATCAGTTTCTTTCTGTTTTTTTTTTTTTTTTTCAACACCAGTTCTCTTTCTTTAAAAAAAAAAACCCATATCAGTTATCAGTTTACAGTTTCACAGAGTGTTTCCAGGCTTTGCCTTTTTAAATTCGTCCATCAATCACAAATCATTACGCCTCCACTTGCAACCAGACCTTCCAGGTAGAGACGTGTGCTAATAATTACTGTGTCTACAAAAGGAACTGAAAATACATGGTATTGCCATAGTGGCCATTATCCCTGCGTTGCTTTTGGTGGAACAAGTTAGTCAATTCCATTTAAAGTGAGTGGGGGGGGGGCAAGCATGCTGACATAAAATGATGTTCCTGACTCACTGAAAGTCCTGCTGATGCTCCTGTAACGGTAATTCAGTGATGATCAGGATTACAGGGTTCCAATGTTCAGGAACTGTGTACCGTCAGACCGTAAACGTAAATTAATTACAGAATGTACTGCATACAATTAAATAAGCACATTGAATCAGCTTTACTGATCATGACTGACCTATTGATCTTAACTTTCTCCTTAGCGTTCCATCCACTTCGTGACTGGGCGGGCGCGGAGCTCAACTGAGCCGAATTTTGTACGTGACGCGATTCGAGCGATTACCAGTCAGAGCTTCAGGATACCGTGGATTGACGGATGCCGCCGAATACAGAGTTCCCCGATATGTTTTTTGTAGGGAAGGCATGAAAACGAGTTTAAAGATATTACCTACATTAACATTGAAGATCAGGGAACCCTGGGAACGCTGTACTTGGGTCTGTGTTTCCAAAATAGTTTGCGCTTTCCCTGAGAATGTATTTATATATGGTTAACTCATCCCGGTTCATGAAGCACAAGGGTCTCATTTCTTTCTGTGCACTAATACAAGTGGCTGAAACGAGCTTCCTTTGCAGGGTGTAGAGCTTTCCTGCCGAGATACGGCGGGAAGCTAGAACATCCATGGGGTGGGTGGGGGGCTCGGAGTAGAACCGCTGCTCCCCCCACATCGGGAGGAGCCAGATGAGGTGGCTCGGGCATCTGATTAGAATGCCTCCTGAATGCCTCCGTGGTGTGGTGTTTCAGGCACGTGCAACCATGAAGAGACTGCCCCCACAGCCCGACTACGGAACAAGCGGAAGGTGATATAAACTAATGATAATATAAGTTGAGCTAGATCTTCATGAGCTAGATAGATACTGCTTGTGGATCTACACTTCCTGTAGGGAACGAGCTATTTACTGCTCAGTGCTTCACCTGGAAGCATAGTAGGGAAACGTGAGAGGGTTACCTAGGCAAAAAGAGCTGGCCATCATGAGGCAGTTGGCTTATTGTTTGTCTCTCATCACTTCCTATGTAGACGCCCCTATAATATTATTATTTAGTTTTGCACTACGTTTACATGTCACCACTCCAATGTTGATTCTTTTCCAGTACTTGGCAGATTTAAAGAAATCTCAGTCCTTTAGGATCGGAAAGTTTTTGTTTGTATTATTATTTTTTTTTAACCAATGTTCAGATGTCCAGTAGCTGCCACTGACAGGAGTGGAACTCCGTGTGGTTTACTGCTAATGTAACTCATCCTCTTCAGGACCCTGCAGGTTCTGAGATGCTTTTAAGCTGAGCACAGTTGTAAAGAGTGGTTCGTTACCACAGTCTTACCTGCAGCTCGACCCAGTCCAGCCTTTCTGTTCTGTCCCATTTCATCAACAAGGTGCTTTTTTTCCATTAAAACTATCAATGTGTTGGCATGTGCTGTAGCGAGCTATTTAACCCGTATCAAAGCAGACTGGAAGTGGGATGTGTTTGTGCATTGTTTTGGATTTGTGTTTAGTTCTGCTAACTGACCCTAATAGGTAACATCAGTGCAGTTGTTCTGTCAGAGTGTGGTATGCTTTGTGCGTCAGTATACCACTTACTGACCATGAGCAGTTCACATTACTGGGAAAACTAAAGTGCCTAAAATACCCAGATTTTAGATATCAGGTGACCAACCACCCGACAAAAAAAGCCTCCCACATTTCAGAGCTAATAAAAAAAAAAGTTAAAGATAATCAACTTGAAGCTTCGTTCAATACGGTTTTTATACAATAATATCGCAAATGAAACTTAGTGAGGCAGTAGAGGCGGAGCTGAGGTCTGTTGGTAGGTGGTAGGGTGAGGCAACCTAAGAGCTCAGCTCCTCCTGGATGGGACGCCATCGCAGGTTACCGTCACAGTATTTTTACTGGTACCCATTTATACTGCTGGGTGGACAGAGGCACACTTGTGGTTGAGACCTTCTCCTAAGGTCTTAGCGGGGGGGGTGCTAACTGGGATTTGAACCACAACCTCCTGATCATGAGCCCAGCACCCTAACCACTACACCACCTGCCCCACCGGTCTGTTGTAGTCCAACCCCAAATTGAACACCTTGAACTTGAAGTTGTATGGTTTCAGTAAGATCATTGCAAGTGCTGGGGGAAACGTTCTGGATCAGGTGATCTCGTCGCATGGCAAAGTTGGGTGGCCGGCCCGTTCCCCTGACCCCGCCCTTTTAATTTTTTTCTTATAATTTTTATTTTTTTTTTGTGGAGCTACCTTAAATCACAAGTGTATATTCTTCCACCCCTATACACTAGTAAAATATGTTGGACTCCAGTCAATCTCCAGTCAGGACCAGGCTCACTGAAGATCATCATCTTGGTTCATCTGTAATTATCAGCACCCGGTCATTTGTACGCTGATTGACAAGGTATAAAGAGCTTTCAGTGGGTCCGGTCATGCTTCGGAACGGCGACTGAGGTGACTCGCTATAGAGAAGGTAGAAGACGCGCATCAAATTGAAGCTCCTGTGGTGTTTGTGGCTGTACTGGGCGTTTCTGTATATAGTCTGTGGGTTTACCCAAGCCTCAGCCCTACACCCACAGCCCGTCGCATGCTGTGGGACTGAGAACATTTCTATGCATTGCACAGCATCTAATGCTAAAAGAAAGCGAGTGGCAGAAATAAATCCAGCATCTTCGTGCTTGAAACTTATTAAAGGGGGGTTTGTTTTTATATGCACTTAACAGCAAATGAACAAGTCGGTTCATGCAGAAATGTCATTCATATGGCCTCTTCCTGTGCTGTTTGCCCACGTTTAAGTGAAGAAATGTACCAGTAACCGAAGGAAGCCCGGCTTACAAGATGTGTCCTGCTTAGACCTGCTGTCATGCTGGTTTTCAGCTGTGTTGCTTTGACGAATGTTTTAAGAAGTGTCACAGAAAAGAAAAAACAAAAACCCGAATGTGACCACCTTATGACGCAATAGCCGCATCTAAACATTTCCGGTGACCAATTAATTAACCGTTCTCTGGTAGAAAGACTTCTGTCTTTAGGGTTGTTGTCTTGCTGCATGACTTACTTTATCTTGAGATTCAATTCACAGATATCATGATTTTATCTTAGAATTTGCTGGTGTAAATCAGAGTTCATTGTTCCAGAAGTTATAGCAAGCCATCCTGGCCCAGATGCAGCAAAACAGGCCCAAAATGTCGGCAGAATTGTTTAAACGGCAAGATTAGGTTCTTATGCAGGAATGGAGAGTTTCCTTCCCCCAAAATAATTATATATGTATATTATATTATACATAGCGAACTTAGTTTGTCGACCACACTTGTAGAGGGTGACTGTGCTCTTTCATTTGTGCACAATCGGTCTGAGTGGATTGGTGGAGGCCAAACTCTTTAGAGGTTGTTTGTATACAACATGTTCACTCATAAGAATAGTAAGGGGAACCGGGGGCATGGATATGTGAGCCGACCATCGGTCTTGTTCAGCATATATTTGGAAAAAACAACATAGTTTCATCCACTCTTGCTCAAGGAGTTACCAAATAGTCGTCTCTACATCAGCGTGTCTTGTATGTCATTATCTATTTATTTTGTAATTATTTAATTTACCGTTATTTTATTAAAAAAAAAAGTTGCTTTTTAAAGACCATCCCCAGCAGTGATGTTTCGTTATATCACAGTACAGTCACATCATTAAGTTTTCATCAGAGTAACATGTTTAAAAGTGCGGTACCTCTTTAATTTTTTTAAGTGTCATAGATGTGTTTCATGTCCGCGTTACTGATATGGGAAGATTGCTTGACGGTAGATGGTGCCAATAATATTTTTGTCATCTCATCACTACTGCTGCCGGACATTCATGTGAAACACACGAGTGTGTCCTGCTCACCGATTGGGAAGATGAGAAAATCATACTTTTTTTTTTCTGGTATATTTCCTAATTTCTCTGAAAGTAGTTTGTGGTTACGCCAGCACAGCGCACTACATGCTTCTGAAACATGGTAAATGCCAGGGTGACACACAGGTGCTGATTTTAACCTGAATGTCAGGCCACTCCGAAGCCCGTGTTGCCATAAACCAGTTCCAGGATAAATAAAAAAAAATTTTTTGGCCTGAGTTCATTCTCAGGTGTTATTCAGGGTCTTGTGTGCCTTTGGTATCAGTTTGACCCAATCACGACTCGGATTGCAATGCTAAGTGGTGACCTATTCGCCCCACCATATAAGAATTTTTTTCTTCTGTATCTCAAGAAATAAATACACAAAAGGGCACAATGTAAAAAAAAAACAAAAAAAAAAAACGTATTATTATACTACATATAAAATATGTAGTAGTGATTTAATCTGTGACGCAAATAATCGTGTTCATTTTCCTGACCACGGTTAATTGCTGTGATTATAGTTTAATTTCCATAAGAGAAACCTCCAGATCACTTTCTATTCGTTCTTCTCTTATGACTGACACGAGGAGGAGGAGGAGGAGCTATGGAGGGGATACAACAGATTACAATTCATTTGCAATATACATTCTTGAACTTATTTATTTTTATATAAAATAACAATAGTACCGTTAATTGTGATTGTTTCTCAGCCCTTGTCCTGGGTATTTTAATTAAACGGCATCCCGTGGTGAGGTCCTGGTCGCTCATGACTGGGACTTTGGGGAATGTGAAGCCGCCCCTTAGTCATCATTGCTCCCAGGTATCCTTTGAATCGGAGTGGTAGCACCTGTCCCGAGTGCCATCTATGGCTGAAATTACCCACGTTTGCACTGTCAGCATGAGGCTCTGCTACAGGGGTACTGAGATCCGATCCGCCTTAAACAAATCCATGCCATCGGCATTCTTTGGTGCTGATTTTCTTTTCTGGGGCAATATTTCATCTAACGTAAAACTTATCGTGATAGTCCTTATGGAAAGATGTCCAATTGCGTACAATTGAGTACAACTGAGTACAATTGCGGATCACTTTACATTTCGCTCAGCTGAAGCGAAGCATTTATACACTCAGGTCACTACACTGCACTCTATAGTAAAGGTGTTAAGTAAGAGAGAGTCTTAATTTTCAAAAAAATTACTTTCTTTAGTATGTTTAATTTTATACCTGTTCCACATTTCTGTGTTTAAATACCGGGTTTCATTTCGCAGTTAATATTTTTTTCCTTCCTTTTTTCCCCTCCAGTGGCCAGGCTGTGCTGGGGGAGGAGGCCGTGAGGACGTTTGGAGCTGCTGGGATTGTGCTGGGGGTTGGCACCGTGCAAGCCGGACATGCCCGGGGGCCGGAGGGGTCCGAGTAGACAGCAGCTGAGTCGCTCAGCGTTGCCCTCTCTGCAGACTCTGGTGGGGGGCGGCCTCAGCAACGGCACGGGCCACAGGAGTAGGTACGTCTTGCAGAGTCTCTCTCCGTCCACTGACTCCAGTACATGAAGTACAGTTCCAAACGGCATAGATCCTAAAAGCCAGTTTTAGTCATTCTGGTGATTTTAATTGTTGGTCGTAAGTAAGTCAAAGGTTGTTGGTATGATCTGTTCGATTATTTAGTATACACTGTACGTGGAAAAATCCACAAATAGACAGTGACATCAGCACCGACCTCCGCAGGGCAGGGTTTACTTACGCACCGTAATCCACTGTTTACAGAAGACTACGAGCAGAAATAGAGATGCCTTGGAGGCAGCTATAGCCTACAGGTTAGAGGAAAATGGGTGGGTGGGGGGGTAGCATCCGTGCACTATCATGGCTGTAGTGTGCTGGAGCAAGGTACCTAACCCCCAACTACTCTTGGTTTGTGTGGGTTCACTGTTCACTTGTGTGTAGGTGTGTTCACCGCTTTCTCAAGATGAAAAAGTGACCACAAAGTACCACAATTTGCAAATCACTCATCATAAAGAATTCTAAAGGCCAGTTTAGATGTACAGATAAATATAGAAGATGGACATCAAAAGCCTTGGGACTAAGATGAACCTCTGATGGCTGAGTTACTCTAAAAAAAATAATGCTCTCAGTTTTAGACGTGATTTTGTGTCTGTCTCAGCACTAATCATCTTCAGTCTCTATGTTTAGAGAAAGGATCCGTCTAGCATCCTCCGACTGCAGTCCTGTCTAATCAGAACTTTAAAGGTTTGATTTTACAGCCAATTTGGAAACTCTTCTGGTAGCCAAGTGTACAATGTTTTACATCTGATTTGAGCATGAAGTTGATATAAACAAACACTGCTGTTTCTTGTACTGCTGTACAGCATGTTGTAGTGAAGGACACGCCAGTCCGTACCTTTATATATTCATAGGCTCCTAGATTCTGTGTCAACAATAGGTCAATTAGCTTCCGCTGCCGCAGGCCCTGACGGACAGTGACCTCCCAGCCAAGGCTTTACCCAAATTCTCGTTCACTCCTTAAAAAACTGTAACCCTGACATGGAGGTTCATTCGCTCTAATGACTCCTTGTCCACTTATTCATATTCGCTACCTTGTTTTGTCTCCTAGCAATGGATTGTGTTTTTGTGCTTGTTGTGTAGTGTGTTCTGGTGACAGCCAGTAATGTGTGATTTTTATCTTTTGGCATAAGTCCACCTATGCAATATTATCCATTCATTCATTTAAGTGTTTATATATATATCTATGTGTTTGTATGTATATGTTTGTATATGTGTGTGTGTGTGTGTGTGTGGATGTGTGTGTATATAGATATAGATATATATAGATATGAGTGTGGGCTGTGTAGACCACTTGGGAGAATATGTTGACCACAAATTTGTCCATTGCATCAGTATATGAATTTTTCAGCCTACTCTCGTGTTCTATAGTGTCAGGTAGTTTAACCCAGTCTTTACAGAAAGAAAGACTTTGCTCCTGTTCCATCCATGCAAGATTATGTCAAGTGTGCTGAAGGGAGTGTCATGGCTTGGGCTTGCATGCTTTTGGAACAGGCTCATTTATCTCTAATGATAACGTAATTAAGAATAGTAGCAGCAGAATGAATTCCGAGGTCTGCAGAAACCCCTTGTCTGGCAATTTAAAAAGAAATGCTTCCAATCTAGTCGGGAGGAAATTGAGCACGCATATACGTGTCCAACAGCAAAGGTCTTAATGGGGGGGGGGGGGGGGGGGGTGGGGGTATTTAACCTGCTGAAGAGGAGAGTGAAGGGAGGAAACCCCCAAACGATCAACAGCGGAAGAAGAGGAAATACTCCGCTCTAAGCCTGGAAACGTACCACAAGAAAGAACGCAGCAGTTTGATTGTCATCAGGTCGTTAACTTGATCTGGTTATTGCAAGTAAGGGATATGCAAACCAAACATGAAGTGCTGTTTACTGTCATTAATTTCAAGCTTAGCTGTAATCATACTTTTACTCAGCTAAAAGTACAGGAATCCTTGTTTAACAAATCTAGATGTACATATTAGGAAATGGGGAGGGAAAATAATTAAATAAACAAACCCGTCTGTTTTAAACAGGACGTATGTTTGCTGACAGGTGTGGACAAAAATGGTTTCCGCTCGATATCTTGAGAAATGATTGGCCTACCCTCACCCAATTCAGTATGGAGATGCACTTGGACAACTTCAGGCCAAGTTTGATTACTGTGACCTTGACCTCATTTTTAAGGTCACAGCAGCCTTTTTACGAGAATGGTTCTTTCTGATCATACAGGTGCTATGCAACGGGCATATCTTGCACTCTGTGGGTGATTAATTTATTTATTTTTTTCCCTCTCAAACCCAAATGTCTTCCATGTATAGCAAAAACTAATGTATTGTCCTCAGACAGAATATTTTCAAAGTTCATACTTATTGGATGGAAAAATGATGTATAATTTTAAATTCAAAAGTTTTCGCCATTACACAGTGCTTGCTTGATGGACTACCCAAAGCGCAGCTCTATACTTTAGTAATTGACAACATACAATGACCTGTAGATTAGTACAAGTGCCCTATTCGATCTGTTATGTGGCAACACCGTTATCTCGCTTATCAATGTCCCACTGGGCTTATTGTACACGTTTCATTGATATCTAGCTCATGCTGTTGCAATCAGATTCTGACTCTGCTTTAGATACTCGGGTTTTTGCTTTAATCCAGGTTTGTTGAACTTACTTCAAGAACACTGTTGTTTTAAATCACCGTCTTCATCCTGGAGAAGCTTATCTGGCCAGTGGAGTTTATTCTGCTCTTGACTTGAGAGAGATTACAGATATTCAGTAAGTCTTAAGAGACCTAATGAAGGAGCAGTGTGCCTTATAAACTTTATTGACTGCCAACGGTCAGAGTGTGAGACCTCTCACTGAACTGATGTTATCAGTCACTCTGGACGTTGATCTGCGTATTTAGACATGGACAGGCAAAAACACAACAACCAAAAAAAAAAGCTATCGGATATTTTCAGTGATTTCTTGCAAATATTCTTGTATTTTAAATGATTGTGCCTAATATTGTTTGTTTGCCTCTCAGCAGTGTTATGGAGTGTTTGTCAGTGTATAGCAATTGGTAATAGTAAGCAATTATTGAATGAGGTCAAGTATGATATTTAATTATTCATTGAATAATTACAAGATATTCAATGGCTTTCCACCAATAAGAAATGAGAACATATTTTGAATAAATAATAAATAAATTTTCGCTGAAATCAAGGTTGATATCCCTGAATAGTCCCCAGGATGGAATGATGAGGATCTTCACAGAGCCTGAGGCGAATGACTGAATGAATGTGTATACTAGACGGGAGCATAAGAGAAGCATAAAATGAAATTAGGGTTAGGTTAAGTTAATTTTTACATTTCTTGGTACATTTTATGTGACCTTTTTTGACAGTGGTCACGCATTCCGAAACAGCAACGGTAATGCTCATCATTAGAGCATAATTTGTGCCTATGTAACACGCTTAAGCGATACAGCCACTTATTTCAACATTAATGACCATATAAAGCACAAAACTGGTAATTTTATCCTGTGGATTACTAACAGGGGTCGAACCAATTGTTAGTGTTTTTTTTTCCCCCGGGAAGTGACGTGAAGTCGTTGGTGGGGTTGTCCAGCACAAGTAAACAAGCAGATCTATTCAGGTGATTAAAAAAAACAGTTGTGCAAAAAGCAACAATGGCAATCGTTTTGTGGAAAGGGTGTAAATTGTTACCTCTTTGAACCAGAGCGGGAGGAGTCTTGAGGAGACAGTGGGAAGTCACATTCTAGTGACTCTGAGGATGAGAATGCTGACAGGGATATCCGTGACGGTAAATCCAGTTGGTTTAGGAACACAAAACAAATGTTTCCCACGATTTCTGCACTTGTTTGTGCAGCTCAGCACTGGTCGATAATGTGTAATGATGCACAGGGTCAGTGACGTAGGCCAGCCAATCCAGCGAATTCGTGTCACTACCAGGCTGGAACAGCCAATCAGAAAGGCAACATGTCTCTGAGCACACCTAGACTTGTAACACTCACATGCACTTTGAAGACGGATATGGACTGATGTTGCTGGAAGGAGCCGCTGATGTTATACGTGATCGTTTTCAATAGCTAGTAACGCTAATTCACCACAGGTTCCATTTAAAATGCAAGTGGCGTATTGTGTAGCTTTTCATGGCATTTTGTTGAATTTGTAGGATTGTAGAATGAGTGGCTGTAGCAAACTGTCGTTTTAAAAAAAATTTTTGGCTTTGATTCAAGCAGTATTTGAAATGTATGAAGTGGATAATAAGCAATTATTGAATGAGGTGAAGTATGTTACGGAGAATTATTCAGTATTTTCAGAGTCATCCTCGTCGCCTTCGGTGCAGAATAGTTCACTATCCTAAGATAAAGAAACATCCAGATCACACTTTTTCTGTGTTGTGTATACTAAATATCATGATGTTTTTTATTCTGATTGGTCAGCAGGTGATAATACAGTTCTGTTATTTATTTATTTATTTTTAAATTAATTAATTATATAACTTATAATCATAAGGACTTATTTGTAGGAGGCTCAATATAATTAAATAGACACTTCTGATTGGCTGTTTGTATTTGGGATGCATCACACCAAACCTTCGTAGATTATTTTCCTATAACAGCTTTCCCAGGTTTTGTGCTGGCTGTATAGCAGTAACATGTGACCCTCTCATTTCAGGAGCAGTAATTCATTAGGTCTGTCGGCTCCCCCTCTCACCACCCTGATTACGCCCGAACCAGTGCGCCACTGCCGCATCCCCGAGCTTCCTCTAGACAGCAGCCTGCTCTTCGAGTTCCTGCTCTTCCTCTACCTGCTGGTGGCGCTCTTTGTACAGTATATTAACATCTACAGGACAGTGTGGTGGTATCCTCATATCCACCCTGCTGCCTCTACCTCGCTGGTATGTATTACTGCTGCACATGCTGTAAATCGCGTAAATTAGGTAGCATAAAGGTGATGTACTTGAACAAAACTTACTTATTTTTTCAACAACATAGCAGTAGATGTAATATTCTTTTGTGGGGGAAGGAAGTACACTCTTGGCCTTAGAGACTTGTAGGCAGTTTGATGCTTGAGGGATTATTGCATGCACTGCACTTTTCAAATCCTCCCACACCATTTCAATAGGGGTCAAAGCTGGGGTTTTTCCAGGCCATTCCATAAGCCTTCATATTTTCTTTTTTAATAATTCCATGGTGGATTTTCTAGTGTTCCTTGCATCAGTATCCCATCCAAACATCCTCCTTTGGTTTAACCTCTCAGTCCCTCTGAAACGGCTCTCGGCATGAAATTTTGATTCCACATGGTTATGTATTTTGTGGTAGAACACAAAGCTAGGGGTGGAATATTGGCGTTTACGGCAGCCAGTACTGCCCCCAGACCAAGGACAGCATGTTTTCTGTAGTGGTCGACCACTCGACACCATCTTTGCCCAGGCCTGCGGATGTAACCGACAGGGTTGAAACGGAGGAGGAAGTAGCAGAAGTTTGAGTAGTTTTTGGATTGTGGTGCTTATTTTTTCGAAGCTGCGAGCCTAGATTTGAAGACAGCACCGACACAGTTGAAGGAGAGATGCAGGCTTGTCCCGGTGATGGAAGCAGTTCTCTGAGAAATGTCTATAATATCTGTTTTCGCACCATGCCCCGCCTACTTTAGAATGCGCAAACCGTAGCCATGTTTGTATGTGGGTATGTGACAAACTCAGTATCCACAGAAGCTAGACCCTGATGATTTAAAAATAAATAAATAAATAAAACAGTCTCATATCAGAATGTAATACAACTTAGATAATATATAGAATAATATTCTATAATATATTCATTATAGTAACTATGTCTATACACGGGAGCACGCCGTATTCGTGACATGAAGGTGAATCATATGAATAAATGGCTGAGTAGTGGGGCCAGTGGTGTAGGGTACGAGGTACATGATCGTGTGGTCATGGGTTTGAATCCCCCACCATGCTAAGATCCCAGTGCAAGGTCTTAACCACAAGTGTGCCCCTGTCCACCCAGCAGTGTAAATGAGTACCATTAAAATACTGGGAAGGTGACCTGCGATGGAGTAGCATCCCATCCTGGACGACTTGAACTCCTAGTTGCTTCATGCTGCGGAACCTGGGATAATGATGAGAGCTGATGAGCCAATAGGAACAGACTTTACATTCACCTTTAAACGACTGAGTACGACGTGTTCCCATGTGCATTATTTCAGAAAACGAGTTGCGTTGCATTCTGATGATCAGAAGAGTGTTTAACAGCCGGAATTTATCACCCAGCTCCCTCAGTGATGGGAAACAAGTTATTCACAGCTAAAATGTGTCACTTTCTTGTTATTGAACATATTTTAGTTGTCTTTTTAGTTCATTGAGTCCAAAACTTAAGGTGAACACTATGCCGGTAGTATTTTTTAAAAAATGTATTATTATTATTATTATTATTTTTTTTTTTGCAGATCAAGTCATGCAGCATGCTTTTCCCTCAACCAAACTTTCATTCAAAACCTTCTCTTATTTCTCAACAGGTCACAAAAGAAAGTAATTGCATTATATGTGCAACACTGGGGATATTTTTTTCTTCTTTTTTTTTGCATTTTTGGAAATCACAGTTTATAGTTGGCATTAATAATTGTGTTTGAATTATTGGTTTAAAGCTTGAGGATTAAACATAATTCAGTTATAGAGATGTTTTCAGAGGTGTGTTCAGATCAAATGCAGCTCCAGCCAGTTAGACCCTGAGTCTCAAACTATCCATTTTATAAACTCATCATATAATTTGTTGTACAGGGCATAAAATTAATATCTATCACAAATGTTTCAGATTTGTTGAATGCAGACAGTTGTAGTTTTCCTGCCTTTTTTTTTTTTGGGCCAAAAGGCTCGTAAATATTTTTGCATATTGCAGTGAGTAAGTGTGTTTGCAATGTAAAATGGGATCAATGTGCGCATGTAACAGAAGAATTTACAAGCCTGAATAGCAGTCAAAAATTAAAGAAAGACAGACCATGCTTTTTGTGAGAGAGCCACCAAAACGCCAGCATATTTGCCACTCGTGTAAATATGGGGTTTGTTTAAATTATTTGCTTTCTGTCTTTTTCTGGATGTAACTCTGATCTAGTGTTAAAGGGAATGTAAAGAATGTTTCTCATGAATTCCCCCCTTGTAGCTGCTGTCAGATTTGCATGTGTAATAGCAACCAAAGCTTAAATGATGGGTTAGCTTTAAGCTTAGATCCAGTGAAATATGTTTTGCTTGTGCATAAATAAGTTGCATTAGTTGTAACAAAAAAAAAGTTTTTTGGGATGTTAAGTTTGTAGGGTTATCAGTTGAATTACAATGATGCCCTTTTTGTTTAAAATGTTTAAATATAAAAATTAATCTGCTGTACATTTTTGTCTTGTTGCGCCATCACTTCACTTTAATAAATGTTACAGTAGAACAACTGATAGCTTTCATGTTTTCCAGAACAACAGAGCATTTGTTTGTCCATAGATGCATTTTTTTTCCTGCTACTATTTTTATTATTATTATTATTTTTAATGGCTCAGGCTTCAGAAGCTTGAAATGTGTTTTGAAGGTGCAAAATCAAATTGATCTTGTGACTACAGCTGTGCAATATGGAGATCCATATCGTAGGGTGATAGAAAAATATCTGATTAGTTAATCATGTTGTTTGTACAGCAGTGCAGCTGAAGTGAGAGCTACTAGCTGTATGTTTATAATAAAAATATAATTTAGGGGGAAATTTCCCCCACCACACTGACCAAACAGGCATCAGCCCAACTAAACAAACAAAACTAAATCAGTCGTTTGGATGGGGTTTAGGTTTAGCGAACACTGACCAGAAAACAGTCATTTGTAAAGTATCTCCTAGATCCACATGTGGATATTTTATATAGGTGATGTTTTTAGGGATATTAGATATTAGATTAATAATGTTCAGTGAGCATTGAGGTTTTTCCAAGTTGAAGGTTTTACCTGCTTTTGTGAAGGTCTGCTGCTAAAATACATTAAATAGAAGTTCTTCACAAGTCTTAATCTTCATGCATGTGCTTTTGGTTTGGTAATGACTAATGTGTGGTGGTTTTCTGCTCGTAGAACTTTTATCTGATAGACTACCACCTGGCTATCTTTATCACGGTGATGCTGGCCAGAAGACTAGTATGGACCATCATCTCCGAGGTACTTCCTTTATCCGTGTGATACAGTCCTGTGCAGTATCTCTGATTCTAATTTGCAGTGTTACATCTTCATTGTCAGATTACTTCCTGAATGTTATATAATGTTATTTACTTAATAAATAAAGTGACTTGTCACCACAGTGAAATGAAATTAAAAAATCTGGTACTTTACTCGTTGTGGGAAATTTTCACCAGAGGGTCTTTCTTTGTATATCAACGGCAAACCTGATGCGTATACTTGGGATGTAACCAAGTACATTATTTAGATTGAACAGAGAGTGTATCCTAAAACACTGCAGGTATGAACAATGGGCATCCCCCCCTAATAATCCGGGAAATCGAGGGTGAAGCATAGTTAAATTCTATATCCTATACATTAACATCTATATCAAAAGTAGAAATTCCTGTTTTTCTTACTTTGTGGATTGAGAATCGCACATCAAGTTACAGTTCCATGTCTAACCAGTGGCGTCTGTGACCCATTTCTCATATGAGGGGCGAGGTTCCAGGTTATGACGTTCACAGTGCAACTGAGTTCCTCCTGAAGTGGGTTTATTTCATGTGTAGTCGGGCGCTAATTAATTTATTCACCAAAAACAAAAGGGATGAATTTGGTGTCCATACGTGAATGAAATTGAAGATGAATTTGGTGTTCCATACGGATTCATTCCTTTTCATTACTAACAAAAGTCGTTCTCTCCCTGTCTTTATAACAATGGTTCATGAATTTATAATCAATTTCTAGGAAAATAAGCTGGACTACTTTGAAATTTGGGGATGTCATACTTTATGGTACTAGTCTTAGAGAATGACCCCAATATTTCAAGGGTGTTGTGCTATTTTGCAGTATTCATTGAAGGTTTCTCTTGATCTGTTTACCTATTGATGACCTGTTGTAGGGACTTAATTACAGATTTAATTAAACAGTTTCAACACGGATAATAATTGCATTTTCCTGATTGTTCATGCCAGGCCTCCCAGGCGAGCCCATCTTCCTTTGTGCAGTATGTGCTTCTGATCGTGGCCCGACTCAGTCTCCTCACCCTGTGCGGCTGGATTCTCTGCTGGACGCTCGTCAACCTCTTCAAGACCCATTCAGTACTAAACCTGCTCTTCTTGGGCTACCCGTAAGATCCTACGAATTCCTTTGAGCTCCATTATGTTAAAGAACAAAGGAAATGTATTCCTGGCGGCAAGATGCAATTACAATAGATTGGGGCCCGTGAAAAAATAACTATATGAGGTATTTTCCGTTGGCAGTAATTACTCTCTACAAATGAAAAGTTTTTAACATGAGGCCTGGCGGTGTGTATGTTAGACAAGCCAAGGTTCGGGGGACTTTCCATGTTCAGGGACATTCAGAACGATGACTCATGATGCAGTTTCCAGACAGATTATTGGAGAATGCAGTAAAATAGAATATTTGCTTTAACAGGAAAGTACTGTTTTTAAAGTGTCATACACCGGTATTATCAAAGGGAAGAGGTCCACCCATGCTTATCGAATGTTCACCCAGCTTTTTTATTTTGTAGGGAATAAGCAAATCGCATGTCCTTTTTTTTTTTTTTTTTTTGCGAAGCACCTAAACCAACTGGGTGCTGCAGTGTGGCTACGTTCTGCTCTGTATGTGAGTGTGTTCACTGCTTACATGAGTGTGTGTGTGCGTGTGAGTGTGTTCACTGCTTTTGTGTTTGCTCACTTTAGAAGTTAAAGGCAGAGCCGTAATTTCCTTTGTGGGATTAATACAGTATGTGAAATAAAAAAAATCCTTAGTAGGTCCCTGATTTCGAGACTTAAAGCTTGTACTTTTTTGTTGTTGTTTTGTTTTCCCATCTTTAGTCTATTGGGTAACACGTAACACAATATAAGGACAAAGTTCAAATTTTACAAATAATGCAAATGTGTTAAGTGTAAGGTTCGTGTTAAACTGCTGTCTCAGCAGGAACTATGTGTGTCATTAAATACACAGAGCAGACTTGTGCTTGGTGATAACAGGGTTCACATTAATGAAGTAGGAGCAGCTTCAGCTATAATAAGACAAAGTGCATAACACTATAAAGCGGTGTTTTATACATATATATGAGTGGTAACATGAATTAGTGGTGACTACGTTTTCTTCTTCAGGATATTTGTAGGATAAACAGTTTGTCACCTAGCTGGTATCACTTGTCCGTAAGAATGTTGAATAGTCTGTCTGTGTCTGAGCGAATCATGCATTTGGTTTGGCATACCTGGCATAGGAGTCAACTGAGTTGTCACATTTTAAAAAATTGTGACTTTGATACTGATACCAGGTGTACCGTCTCATTTGAGTTCTAAATAATGGGAGGAAAATGCACTCTTAAACACAGGTTTTTACCGAACATCCCAAATTCATATTGTCATCTTTTCTGAGTCGAGATTTCTGCACGAGACAGATATAGTTGCTTACAAACGTATTAATACCCCTTGAACTTTTCCGCATTTTGTCACATGATAAAAAGAACCGGAAATGTGTGTTAATGAGATTTTATGTGATAGACCATGTTTGTATAATTGTGAAGTGGAAGGAAAATGATGCATGGTTGTCACATGGTTTTATAAATAAAAATATGAAAAGTGTGGCATGCATTCGTATTTGTATTTCGAGTCAATACTTTGTAAACCACTTTTTGCTGCAATTACAGCTTCAGTTCTTTTGGGGTATTTCTCTACCAGCTTTACACATCTAGAGACTGAAATATTTGCCCATTCTTCTTTGCATGATGGCTCAGTCAAATTGTATGGAAAGTGTCTGTTAACACCAATTTTCAAGTCTTGCCACAGATTATCATTTGGACTTATGTCTGGACTTTGATTGGGCCATTTCAACACCCATGCTTTGATCGAAATCATTCCATTGTAGCTCTGGCTGTGTGGTTAGGGTCGTCGTCCTGTTGAAAGGTGAACATCTTCCCCAGCCTCATGTCTTTTGCAGTCTCTAACGGGGATCCCCCCCCCCCAAGATTGGCCTGTATTTGACTCTCTCTGTCTTCCCATAAATTCTGACCAGCTTCCTTGTCCCTGCTGAAGACACGCATCCCCACAGCATGATGCTGCCACCACCATTTTTCACGGTTGGAATTGTCATAGGTTTCATATTTTGCCACACGTAGTGTTTCGCATTTCAGACAAAAAGTTCAATTTTGGTCTCATCTGACCAAAGCACCTTCTTCCACATGTTTGCTGTGTCCTCCACATGGCTTGTTGCAAATTGCAAATCGGACCTCTTATGGCTTTTTTTTAACAATTGCCGGGGCTGGTGGTTATGGTGCTGGGCTCATGGGGTTGAGGGTTCGAATCCCCGTTAGACCTCCACTGTGCTCTCTCCTAGGCAATGGTCTTAATCACAAGTGTGCCACTGTCTGCCCAGCAGTATAAATGGGTACCAGTAAAAAAAATACTGGGAAGGTAACTTGCGATGGACTGTTGTCCCATCCAGGAGGAGTTGAACTAGTCCCTTTATGCCAAGCTCCAGGTCTGATGAGCTACTAGACTCGAGTGTAAAAGCTCAAAAGGCATACCTTACCTTTCACAATTATGCACCACTTTGTGTTGGCCTGTCTCATAAAATTCCAATAAATACATTTACAATTGTGGTTGTAACGTGACAAAATATGGAAAACCTCAAGGGGTATGAATACTTTTGTTAGCCACTGTAAGTGACAGAATGGAAATGTGGTTTCATTTTATCGGTGACTCAGACAGGTAATTATTTTCAGTCATCCAGGACCAGGTTTCAGTCAGCTTGAGTGGTAAGAGACACAAATACCAGAACAACAAGCCACAAGATTGACCTTTCAAGCATGTATTTAAAATTCAGGTGGATCTGTTGTATCTTTATGCCTGTTTCTATAAAACCAACAGAGCAAAGTGCCCTAAATCTGCGTTTGTGTCAATAGAAGAATCTGAAAAGTACCTTCTTGCTGTGTCTTTTTGCGGACGTGTTAGCCAGCGTGCCACCCACAAAAACAAACTATATAAGGTTTATTTTTTTTATTTTAAAGAGTGATTATGTTTAGACCACTTGCTCCAAGTGACTAAGTTCCCATCCTTTCAATCTGAGCATTGTCCACTGGGAATAATGACTTTAATCCTGATTTTACCGGACCAATCAGGTGGCACCATTCTTGTGTAGGATATGCAAATACTCATTATTGGATTTTTTTTTTTTAAGCAGTTTTCTGTTTGTACTTTCTCTGATGTGAAATCACGTGTTTCAGCTGCATTGTGCTGACCTGTAAGGATTTTGGAGGAAAGTTGCAGTTGTGCGAACATTATTATCCCAAAAACATATGAAAATGCTAATTGTAGTGGATATATTTATTTAGAGTCAAATGGCCCCTAAATTTTACTGCCATTAGTCCACAAGTGGATGCAGGAAGTGCTTTCTTTCTGAATTATTTAAAAGGTAGAAATTTTCGCATGTCTATGAATTAAACCTTTTTGAAGTCGATGATATGATGCTCATCAACCATATTTTTTTGCCTGCCCCAGTTTCGGTGTATATGTCCCACTGTGCTGCTTTCACCAAGAGGGTCGAACTCAGCAAGCAACGACAGACTGCTCATTTTCAGAGCAGGAAGGGACAGACAGCTCTCTGCAGCGACCCAAGGACTTCTTAGCGCTTGTGCGCGAGAATCTACGGGAGCAGTTCTTCAGCCCCACCCATGTTCCTGCCCACACGTGCCCGCCCTCTCCTGAACTCATACGCAGTGAGGTAGAGGAGCTTAAGAGTGATTTTAACCGTCGTATTAAAGAGGTGCTCTTCAATTCGCTCTTCAGTGCCTACTATGTGGCCTTCTTACCGCTCTGTTTTGTCCAGGTGAGTATGATTCGCGAGACGACACTTTAGATAGACAAGCGTCAGTTTATTTTTTTAAAAGTGTGGAGTATAAATGTGTATTGCACGTGTGTTTATCTGTTCCTAGAAAACACAGTACTACGACATGCGTTGGTCATGTGAGCACTTGATCATGGTGTGGATTAACGCATTTGTAATGCTGATGAGTCAGTTGCTTCCTCCCAGCTACTGCGACCTGCTGCATCGCTCAGCTGCACATCTGGGTCGCTGGCAGCGACTTGAGCACGGCTCCTACAGCAACGCACCCCAACACACGTGAGTCATGTGTACAGTTGGTGACTGAGGTGATATAGCCTGATTGGCTGACTTGATTCTGAACTAAGAAATTCTCTTCAACATATTACAGTTGTAATACCACTAATATTTACTTAGGGCGTCTGATATTTAATGTTTCAACATATCAGTTACAAACAACCCCTGCCAAGCCCCTTTGGTCTGGGACATGTCCTCATGATCAACATAATCACACCCCTTATTTTTTTCCCATTGTTTTTATTTTGATGAAGTATATTGTTTTGTAACTATATGGTACCTTTTTAACTATTTTGCATAGTTATGCTAACAATCAATGCTGTGGCTTCACATAAGGATCTGTTGTCATCTGTGGTCTCACTTAGTTCTAATCCTCAGCTGCTTCTCAACCAGTTTACATATTTCAACCATATCCATCATACTATTGTGCACCTCCTATTTTATTTTTGTATTTAATCTCATTTTTAAAGTCAATAAATGAAAAGAATGTCTGAATGAAAGTTCATCAGGTGCCCACTAGAGGGAGACATTCAAATATAATAGCCAGGTTAATCAATGCACTTGTCCCCATAATCCATTTGTGCCCGGCAAAGATAAATTTTTATCTATCTGATTAAAAAAACGTTTAGATTCCCATATCAAAACATGCACTTGGGTATTGATATTGTTAAACTTTCACAGAATCTTCAGAACTTGATGCATTTGTGCTCGTTTTAATTTTTTCTATTAAATCTATTTTTTTAAAATATTAACATTCCTTCATCGTAGTGGAAATAAGCAGTGCAAGCAACAAGTCTTCCTTGCCAAAACTCACATGTTGTTACTTTGTTAAAGGGTTTACACCAGCAGTTGAAACACTAATTGGTCTCCCTTTATGTTCGGGGTTGGATACTGTTTTGAAGTGAATATTTTGTTATATAATAAAGCATGCATTTTTCCATTATCACATACGTTTTTGTTTGTTTATCAGATGGTCGGAGAACACAATCTGGCCACAGGGTGTACTAGTGCGACACAGTCGGTGTCTATACAAAGCCGTGGGGCCTTATAACGTGGCTCTACCCTCTGATGTCTCGCACGCCAGATTTTATGTGAGTATCCTTTCTTTTTATATAATACATACTTTCCATCAGATAGAGGATTTTCCCCAAACAGTTAAATAAATTGTTAGGTTTATTGGGACTTCATTATTTGCAGCATGTTTCATGCTCATCATATGCGCACACACTTCCATGCATACCGTCCACCCTTATGGACAATCAATTTATACATTTTTTCAACGTCACAGTAAAATAGTATAAAGATTCAGGCACTGCCTAAATAAAAATATCAGAAAAAATTAACTTATCATGATAAAAGGTTTTAGTGTGAATTTGTTTTGATGACGCCATCGAAACATGTAATGCCACGTTATGACGTACAAGTTTTGATATTGTCTGGCAAAAATAAATAAATTAATTATATACTTACTGAGTATGGCCCATAGAATTCTGTTTACACTGTTAAAAAAACTATTTTATTTTATGGCTTGAAACAAGTAACAGTTTGGAGGAGAAGATGGAGTAGAAGAGGTTACCATCACTCAGACTTCATTTCCATTACCACGGTTAAATACCGTCATGTGAAATATCACCACAGGGCTCCCACGTGTACACGGATATATGTGTGTGTGTGTGTGTGTGTGTGTGTGTGTGTGTGTGTGTGTGTGTGTGTGTGTGTGTGTGTGTGTGTGTG
>JAOUQZ010000026.1:3981850-3991772 GCA_028564935.1 Neosilurus hyrtlii
GAATGAAAGGGATGTCTAACCCCTGATGGTGACCTTAACCCCAGCACAGTGGTGGGCGAAGCTGTGATCCCATGAAAGCCTCGTCTGTTTTGGGTTACTGGCGTAGTCACCATGGCAGCACTTAAGCCTGCACATTTGCATTGTCAGCCTCCTACTCCATCCAGCCTCGGCGTCTTGGCATGTTCTCCTGGCCTGAATGTCCTAATGTTTGTGCAATTCTGCCTCAACTCACTGACCTATCACTAGCTTGCATTTTGCTTTTGAGGTTATTTGTGTTGTCTTGAAAATCCACTTAGCTAGTCATCTAGTATCTAGATCAGGGTTGCAGATGGGCAAAACAGGGCTATATATGGATTGAGTCAGATATGACACATTTGTTTGATCACTTGCCTTTAGTAGCCTGGGACCCCGCTAACACACAATGTTTTGCAACATTATTGGTACGTTGCATAAATGTTAGAATTGGGTTGGTTGCACAAAACGTTATCTGAACATTGTGACAATTTTAAAGTGTAATGTTCGTAGCGAACATGTACGAGTTTCAGCACAACATGGTTTTGATGTAGCTAAAATGTCGTACATACCCATGCCCCAAGTACACAGTATTCTAGGGCGGGACAAAGAGCGTGTACATCCGTACTGGTACTGAGGTTTCCTTTTCATTGAATCATTGAAATCAGGTACTGAAAAGAAAACCACAGCACACTTGCACACAGTCCTTGCAAATTAATGTTACTGCAACATCTGGGCGGCATGGTGGAGTAGTGATAGCACGTCACAGCAAGTAGTGCCTGTGTTTTAAATCCCGGGCTCGGGCGTTTCTGTGTGTTGGTCTGCATGCTCTCATCATTCTTTCATGGGTTTTCTCTAGGTATGTTTCTTCTCACAGTCCAAAGACATGACCATTAGGTTAATTGGCTGTTATCCCTAGGTGCAGGTGAACGGTTGTGTGTGTGTGTGTGTGTGTGTGTGTGTGTGTGTGTGTGTGTGTGTGTGTGTGTGTGTGTGTGTTGGCCATGTGATGTTCTGGCGAGCTGTTCTGGGGGTACCCCGCCTTCACTCAGAGTCGGCTCTAGTAAGATTAAGCGGCATGGGTGTGTTCGTCTTAAAATGAGTTGGGGTCAGGTGAATTGTTGGCACACTCGAGGCAGCAGGAAGCTGTTGCATGATCAAATGATCAATAAAAAAGGGTCTCAAGTCAGTTTCAGTGTATTACTTTTATTTTAAGGGCTGTGGAAGGAAACCAGCATACTTAGAGGAGGCCCACGCAAACATGACATGCACTTGCAAAGTCCACACTTGGCTGTAAAACCCAAACCCAAAACCTTTTTTGCTGACCACTACACCATGCCACTACAGTGAGAAAGGAAACTGGGTCATTATTTGGAACTTTACTGGTTCTTTTCTACTACCTGGCAAATCTGCATTTATAAAAGCCATCTGCCAAGGTGCAAGCACACCTGGATCTCAAAGGGAATACGAGATGGGACTGAGAATGTTTTATTGCATATTATACCTTTAAACACACCAGATGTCTGGAGGTGTAACCATTTTCTGCTGTTAAACTTGCAACCATTGATTTGGACACACCCTAAATGCACTTGGCTCATGCTTTTTACACCATGTGCTTAGATTGTTGAAATATCGCCCTGAATTTCCCTGTGCCTTGACCTCTGCTGGTGAATCTGGTAATGATTAATGAAAAAGTATCAGCAGAAAGACTGCATCTATTTGCCTGTAAAACCTGTTCTCTCTGTAAAGCATTTGATACCCTGTCTGGCCAAAAAAAAATAAAAAATTGCATGCTGTAATATTTTCATGGAGTGCATTTAGCCAAGCTTACAGCACATAATCATCATACCATCGTATCAACAAACTTAACCAACATAACATTTATGTCCATCCAGTGTCGGGTTCATTGCTCACTGACGTCTTGAATCGATGAGGGAAAAACTGAACCACTTCATAAAGTCTTCTCCAGCACATCCCGGAATCTTTCAATAGGGTTAAGGTCAGGACTCTGGGGTGCCGATACATATGTGAAAGTTATCCCTCGTGCTCCCTGAACCACTCGCTCATTATATATCCATGCTGTCAGGGAAAAAAGTGCACTGATGTGAAAACCTGCTCATTCACTACATTCAGGTCATCAGCTGACTTCATTTTATTGCCACATTAATGTTGCTGAGCCTCGACCGGACCAACTAGAGCAACAATGCCATGGAGATTACATGCTGAGATCAAGACTAAATGCACTCCATGAAAATATTAGTACGTGACATTTATTTTTCCTTTTTTTTTCAGGATTGCAGTGTATTATAATAATAATAATAATAATAATAATAATAATAATAATAATAATAATAATAATAATAATAATTATTATTATTATTATTATTATTATACCACAGTAAAAAGGCCTGGTTATTATTAGTACTAATGAATGGAAAACCTACTGCATTCCATTTAGTAACTGATACAGTGTGAATCCGACCAGTTTAATAGACCTGACCTGGAGGAATAGAAATCAGAGCCTAGATTAATTAGAAGGAGCACATTCCCATCGTCTAAGAATTTGACAGAAAATGGGCCAAAAAATGTGTGGTCTTTTCGTTTTTAACTGTAGTGTTTCCCATGTCAAGCAATGTTCAACCGAATCTGTGCAATTCCTGGTTCAGTGCTCAGAAAGCTCGTAGTGGTTAGCATGTCTTCCTCACAGCAATTAGGTCCTGGGTTTGAATCCTGGGCTCAGTGAGTCTCTGAAACATGTTTATTAGGTTAACTAACTGTTTGAAATTGCCCTTAGGTATGAGTGTGAATAGTTTTGTGTGTATTGGCCCTGTGAGCTGCTCAGGGTGTGCCCTGCCTTTGCCCAATCTCAGCTATGATAGGCTCTATCCAGCCACTCTGCAACCTTAGTAGGATAAAGCTATTTGTTTACTCAATTTAATGTTTAAAGTTTAATGGGACTATAAGATTAGGCTCAAAACTAACTTATGTAGTCAAGGAATTTGTTAATAGACACTTATTTGGTAAGGGAGCAGAGCAGGGTTCTCAGACATAGCAAGTTCTGGTAAACTTTGATGTTTGGTTGTTGTCACTCTCTCACTTTCACGTACTTACCCAGGTCCATCAATATTTGAGTGCATGATAGCTTTATGTTACAGTGTGACCTCATGTCTGTTCTCCTTCTGAGTTTTTCTTTTTAGTTGTGCTGTCATAGTCAGTGATGCTGGAGTCCCTGCTTGCACTCAGCAGTAAACACTCTTCTTTAACCATTACACTGGTATGAGCATACCTAACAACCCCCCCCCCTGTGTGTGTGTGTGTGTGTGTGTGTGTTTTGTTGAGGTACATATGCTACTTCTGAGATACCATTGATCCTGATTCTTCTGCTCTCCGGGGGAGGACATTTTCTAGCCAATGTCACCATGGAGATTTGTAGGGTCTGTAGAAGAAATGTTTTAATTCTTTATTAAATTTGTTTTTATTATATAAAGCTCCTTTGCAACCATGTCAATTCTAAAAAGCGCTATACAAATACAATTGAATTGAACTCCGAGGGACATTAAAGTGCAGCCAGTGTATCTGATTTGTTTTTGGTAGTTGGAAGGAAACCAGAGAACCCAGAGGGAGCCCACTGGGACACTGGAAAAAAGTACACAAATTCCATACAAACAGTACTCAGGGCTCAGGACTGAACCCGGGATCCTGTAATGAGGCTATGACTATATCCCATAGGTGATCATGCTGCCCTCTTTATATTTTCATCTATTTAAATTTTTACATCTTTACCACTGAGATTTATAAAAAATTTACATGAATAAATACAGCTCACATTGATTCGACTGTCTGCTGTATATACATTCACTTGATTAAGTTAAAACTGTATGTCTACTGTAAGCTACAATTAATATATTTTTATGTCTGCTCGTTCAGTGGCTTTAAGTGCACTTTAAATGAAAGACTGTGTGCTACTTACTTTTTAATATAGCTCATGGCTGTGTATATAATTCCTTTGTTGACAGTAAGAACATTTTTGTATGTTGGAAGAAAAAATACAAGGGTGTTGACCTTGTATTTAAAAACACTTCAAGATCTCACAGAACTGGACAACATCCAGCTCTCTGTAAAATGTCCCATAAAACCAGTTGCCAAAAGAACTATACTGAATTAACTTTTGTATATAAAAGAAATTCTCCCAAAGCTGTTAATATTACAAAGGGGATTACAACCCCCCCCCCCCCCCCCCCCCCCCCCCGAACGGAACCTAAATGAACATCTGCCGTTTCCTCACCGAATAGCCAAGTGACAATGTATAACCTCTGGCATCGACTTAAAGAAAAGTGCTTTGTGCCATATGTACAGTGTCACTTCTGTCTCTCCAGATGTTTCTGCTGGGTGAGTCAGACAGGGTAGTCCAGAACTCATCAAGGTACTAGAAAAGTTCCCCCACACTTCTCCACATTAGTCATGTATGAGTCAGAGCCAATGGGGAGAGCATTTTTGGCAACTTCACAAAGTGGTTTTGCAGTGGAAGAGTTTGGGGGAGGGTTGTTGAGAGCTTGAAGGAGCTAAGAAGATGATCTGTGATTGCGTGCAGTCAGGATAATGAAAAGGGTTTATGATTTTTGCCCCAAGACAGTGTCTATTCTTCTCAAAAGTCACAGGGTGTTGTTTACTCAAGGATGCTTCACACAGGAAAATGGGACAAAATCATTCAGCCAACAAATGCGAACATTATTCCTAGTCTGGGAATTAAATTAGATAAAGACATGGTTGATTTTTAGAGGGAAAGGCCCTGCTTTCTTTCAAATAAGTGAAGTATACACTTGTTAATTGAGGGGATCACGGTCTCCAACGCCTTGTGTCTAGCTCTTTCTAGCTCTAGCTCTAGCTCTCGTCTTAGAAGACACCTTGTTGGCCATTACGAAACATATTTGACATATGACATAACCTATGTTGATTATATGTATCCATTCACCTTACTCCTACAAGGGTCGTGGGACGGCTGGAGCCTATCTCAGTCAAATCTGAGCGAAATACACACAGAACAGCTAACCAGTCCTTTGCAGGACAAACACACACACACACACACACACACACACACACACACATTAACTAACATACACCTCATACCTAGGGGACATTTAGAACAATTAATTAGCCCAGAGTACCAGAGTACCCAGAGGAAATCCACGCAAGCACAGGGAGAATATACAAACAGAACATCCACACAGAAATGGCCTTGAACCCAGAACCTTCTTTGTGTGAGGAAGACAAGCAAAGCATTACATCAACGTGCCGCCCTATATAGAGAGGGTGACCCAATGAAACAGTCCACACTATTTGAGGAATCCAAATGGCCTAATGGTTAGAGACGCGGGTTTGAGACCTAAGGGTAGATTCCCAAACCAGCAGGAAAAATATGTGGTGGTGGGAGGAGTGAGTGGAGGAGTGTACCTTCCCTTCTTCTTGAACAAGGGCACTTCAAGTAGCAAACCCCCAATTGCTCTCCGTGGGGATTTTTTTATTTAAATAAATAATTAAAAAAAAAAAAAAAATCACACATTATACTTCATTCATTCACTTGAAGGTGATTTCTGAAGCCTGCCATCTCTCAACGTGTCATGAAGAGTGTGACAGCAGCCATTTCCTGCTGAATCATAACCTTAAGAGGGTGCTGGCTTACAGATCCAAAGGTTGGGGGCTCGAGCCCCACTAATAAGGCTAACTGCGTTTTTCAAAGGCCAGCCATGTCTCTCACTGTCTTTGGGGAAAGGCATGTGAAAGAACCGTAAAGAGTAGGCCATTGGGTTGCCGTCAGCGTGTTTCTGCCCTGCAATGGCCTGGCGAGCTGTCCAGGGTGTACCCCGCCCTCACCCAGAGTCGGATCCCAACCTCCCCGTGACCCTAATTAGGATTAAGTGGTTCAGAAAATGAATGAATGAATGAATGAAATGTAGGGGGGTTTATGGGTTGCCATATATATATATATATATATATATATATATATATATATATGTAGGGTGTTTGTGTGAGTAAAATAACCTTTTAGTTTTGGGTTTTGTTTGAGAAAGATGTGTGTATAGTGGCTTACTCAACCAAATAATTTTTCAGTATTAGGCCATGTATGAGAGCATGTGATAAAAAACAAAAAGCAACATCTGAATGCATTAGTGCCACACCACAGATGTGCCCTGTATTGAATTTGTTATGAAAGAAGCCACTTGTTTGAAAAGAGCAGTGTTTGTTTCCAAGGAATCAGACATTCCTGCGTGTTGGCTTAGATAATTAGAGGATATTTCGCATTTATTCTTCTTTAGAGTTTTACGTTCAGAATTGCTATCTCTAATCGACTCTATCTGCATCTGTCCTTAAGACCATTCATCTTGGCTTCCTGGTGATCTCACAGCTGTCTCTGTGAGACTATATGAACGTATGGAACTGTGGAAGGGAAATATGATGAAATTCTGAGGAATGCAGGACAAGGAGGACGTCTGTGTCTGGGCCAGATTTCTATTCAAACTCCCAAAAACATTTGGCAGGGAGCTGAAAACCACTGTATGGGGGTTTAGATCTCCTTACAGGTATACATGCCAGGGCAAGGAAAATCAGAATATTCCAAATAAGTGTCCTTAAATATGTGGATGATCTTTAAATTAAAGTCTTATTATAAGTATTATTATATTTATATATATATATTATTATAATTATATAAACTGGACTGATGGATACACAACCATACACTCATATCTGTCTATTCATGTTTATGCATTAAGTTGTTTTTTTTTTGGTGCGTTCATAGTTTGGGGTGGCATGGTGGCGTAGTGGTCCTAAGTTTGAGTCATGGGCTCGGGTGTGGGTTTCCTCCAGGTACTCCAGTTTTCTCCCACAGTCCATAGACATGCACATTAGGCGAATTGGCTGTTCCAGATTGACTCTAGGTATAAGTGTGTATGATAATGGTTGTGTTTGTTGCCTTGCAATAGTCAAGGTGTACTCTACCTTTGTTCAAGTGTTGGCTGAGATAGGCTCCAGCCTCCCCGCAACCCTAATAGTACAATTAGGCAGTTTGGTGAGTGAGTGAATTTGTAGCTTGTAGGTTGCACAGCTAAATCGTTTTGACGTAAGGCCATGCAATGACAGTTGTGCTACATTTCGGAGCTAGTGCATAGCACAACAGCCCGTGGCCAGGCTTCAAATTAAATGGAACGTAATTTAATCCAAATAATACATTGCTTATGAAAGTCGTCCAGATCTGATCAATGTCACAACATTTGAAGTCAAGCCTACTGATGCAGCTGGGACTTTCCGCCTAGGAATTTCAACAACATGCTTTTTAGTGGGACAGTTCACCCCTGACAACAACCCCAAACCACTCCCTCCCTCCCTCCCTCCCTCAACATTTATCTTGATACCCGCACACACATGCTTTTGTTCTATTGGGGAATTGTCTAATGTATGAAATTTGAGTGCTAGCAAACTTAGCTCACCTACAAAACACTCTTTTATTGTTATCACCAGTGTTTTTATGGATGACTACTGAGATAACAGATCTGGGCAGATTAGCATGAACATGAGAGCAGACATGATTTTTCTTGTCAGTCATGTGGTGGTCATGCTTCCATCAGCATTCAAGTACAGAATCGATTGGGTGGATTTAGTTAAAGGTGGTACTTGTACATGTACATGTTACTGTGCTCAGGATCCGTTTGAGGATTTTGCCATTCAGGCTAATTTGGGTGGGGTGGTGACTCATTGAAGCTCTGTCCTGGAAAACGAAACCAAGGAGTGGAAGGGTTGTGTATTTGGATAATAGTTAGTGCATGCTCTGCTTTGTAATTGCTGTTTGTGTAGATCACTGCTGGAAGCGTGCGAGGCAGAAGGCAGGTTAGGATCTGTCCACTGGTAATGTCCAATTAACAAAGTTTTCAGATGCCCGTGTACCTTTTTATGAAATCATTTCTGTTAAGTTATTTTTAAATTATTATTATGTTTTTGGCTTCTAACTAAAATGTATGAAATTACAATTCCTGCAGATGTAACTGAAGATCAAGTTCATTGGGACCCTATTACTCTTTAACCTGTGGTGAATTACTGTTACTAGCTTTTTAAAACAATAATGTATAACATCAGTATTTTCTTCCAGCAACATCAGTCCCTGCCCCTTGTGAAAGTACGTGCGAGTGCTGCGACACTGGGCATGCTCAGAGACATGTTTCCCTCCTCACTGGCTGTTCCAGCCTGGTAGTGACACGATCATAACACATTATAGGCCAGTGCTATTGAGGTGTTTTTTTTTTTTAATCACCTAAAATGTTTCTCACTGAATAGATCTGCTTGTTTACTAGTGCCGGACAACCCTGCCCAACGTGTTCACGTCACTTCCAGGAAAAAACGACTGCTAATTATTGGTTCAGCCCCTGCTAGAAATTCACAGGATAAAATTACCCAGTTTTGTGCTTTTTATGGTAATTTATGTTAAAATAAGCATCTGTATCGCTTATACGTATTATGTACACACAAATTATGCTGTAAGGATGACCTGTGCCGCTACTTTTTAATTATAAAAGCTGGTTATTCACTTCTAACAGTAAACCATCCAAATATTTTAATGATTTTTTTTCATTTGTGGGATTTTCTTCATATCATTTCTAAATATTTCAGATTTTTCATTTTAAATATTTTCTATATACAACCCGCCACCCCATGCCTGCACCCCTACACCCACCCCACCCCGCCCAAAGAAAATACTAAACATGGCTTGTTCTGTCTCCAGTTGTGACTCATATTCATGAAACACCTGACATACTGTGGGTTTTCCAAAGATATAAAAACAGGATGCACACCAAGTTAAGTCGGATATTTAATGTTTTGATGTTAAGTATTTCCATCCTCTCTTGGTGCTAAAAATACATATCCATGTTTACCATGGGAAATTTGACCAATGGAGTAACTGGAATAGTATTTTGCTACTCATAAAGGTCAGATGGCATTGTATATTCAAGTGGCCAAAGGACAAGTGGAAAAAAGGTGAGGAGACTCAAAGTGGAAAGCACAAGCACTAAAAGTCTGGTATATTCCTATAAATGATGAACACATGCGCAGTTGTTTATTTCAAATTGGCACACCACAAAAAAGCGCCCTTCCCTATTCACTGAATATCTCTGTCTGTATGGATGATACCAATCTCTTAATCCTCTGAGAAGTTAAAGTTCATTCATATGTTTATATAGTACAGCACAATTGTGTTTTGTAGGAGTCCTGGTCAGTTGAACTGTAGCATTTTAGCAGTGGGTTCTGTTCATATGTGTTGTATGGATACTACACTGCACACTACAGTTATATGTCTGTTAACACCGACTCATTAAGGAAAAGTGTTACAGGATCAGAGCCAATCCAACTGCTTTGGAGATTTGGTAGTGTTGAGGGATGCTAGCACCTGTTTAAAGCAATGAGTTCAGAGTTCAAGACACCAGTCATTTCATATTTGACAGTACAAGTACCTAGATTTTCCCTGTGACATTTAAGAAATTGAAATGAAATTGAACTTATACAAGATTTAGGGTTTTTAGGGTTTTTTCCTGAAAATATTATACAGAGAACAGTGCACAGCAGCGGCGTCATGGCTGACATTCTAGTATACGTATTCACCTAACTTTATTTAATTTATATAAACAACTGAAATGTACTTGACGGTGATTTGTGACTTTAAATTAATTTTATGTGTTTTATCATCAAAACACCTGTTTTTATAAGATCAATCAGGACAAAGTTGGGAAAAATTAAATGAATTATTTAAAATGTTCAAGAATCTGTCTAGTGGAGAGGAAGTAATTGTAATTTATATATATATATATATATATATATATATATATATATATATATATATATATATATATATACACACACACACACA
>JAOUQZ010000026.1:3996190-4009241 GCA_028564935.1 Neosilurus hyrtlii
AACTTTCTCAGGATCTCGCAAAACTTTCTCAGGATTTCGCAAAACTTTCTCAGGATCTCACAAAACTTTCTCAGGATCCCACAAAACTTTCTCAGGATTTCGCAAAACTTTCTCAGGATCTCGCAAAACTTTCTCAGGATTTCGCAAAACTTTCTCAGGATCTCACAAAACTTTCTCAGGATTTCGCAAAACTTTCTCAGGATCTCACAAAAATGTCTTTTTTTTTTCCATGTCCTTTCTGGGGCTCCACAGTACAAGTTTCAACATAATGAATATTAATAAATAGAGGAAAATCCTGACCACATGAGACCATGGTTCCAGATTTAATTTTAATAATTGCTTGCTTTTACAGTTTAAAAAAAGATCTGCATTGTAAACTAGCTGTAACAAAGTTCTTGAATTTTTAATATTGCACTTTGTTTTGCTTAGCTTAAAACTTCAAACTATTCCTTTAAACTGTCAAGTCAAAAAAGTAGCTTGACCAAAACCACAAAGGATATTTTCCATATTTTATGGTGAAACATTCGGTGCCTTAGTGGTTAGCACGTTCGCCTCACAGCAAGAATGTACTGGCTCGGCGAGGGCGTTTCTATGTGGAGTTTGCATGGTGAGCTATTCAAGGTGAACCGCGCCTTCACCCAGAGTTGGCTGAGAGCTACAGCCTCCCCACAACGCTCCTAGGAGTAAATAGTTCATGAAGTGAGTGAGTGACGGTTGAAGATTCCTGGATGGCATTCATAACCTGGTCAATTCAATATCATTTAAGTGATCTGGAACTGATGGAATTAATTATATATTATAGTTGTTAAAAGCATTATAATACTATGTTTATACTGTAAAATTATCATCTGTTAAAAGACATGATTGTATTACACTTTCAATTAAAAAAGCCAAAGCCTGAAGATCACAGGAATGACTGAAATGTAATAAATGTTCTAATCCCTATGATCACAGAATGAACTGCATACTGCAGAGACATGTGCAGTTTTGGACACATCGTTCCAAGGGAAGGGAGTGTAGGGTGGTTATCCAGGGGTGTGTGTTGGAGGTTAATGAGGCCCCTGGTGGGAAAGGCACATTCATGTCATGGGACTCCTCCTGGACTGACGGGGTTTTCCCAGCTACTTGTACATTTCAAATAATGTTTTCACATGTTATTTCCATTTGAGACCAGTGAAATACTTGTGTTTTTTTTCCAGATCGGCAGACAGGGTTTTCCTCCGATTGTGTGCACAGGACTTCTGGTGTCGAAGTTTAATGATGTTGACCTCTGTTTCCAACCTGTTAATATGCACGGGTTAACATGGGTTCACGCCCTATTTCTGTGCGCACGCACTTTTAAGAAACTCTTCCATTTTTACGTTTGTTCCTTCCTGGTTTCTCACAACCTTCAGAATATGCCCTCTTTGCCCAGAGTTGGCTGAGATAGGCGCCAGCCTCCCCATGCCCCAAATAAGGATTAAACAGCTTAGAAAATGAATGAATGAATGTTGATTGTAATCATAGTTCTTCTATTGTGGAGGATTTGTATTAAACCAAACGAATGCTAAATTGGATTTGTTCCCCAGTGCAGTCGCTTCTAACCCAGCATGACAATAAACAGGCGCTTGTGTCGACATGCCACCTAAACCCTTTGTGAATAAATTCAACTCACAAAGCCACAAATCTCAGCTGTATCCACCATGTTTGTTTTGGCACATTGTATGATCTTCTTTGTCCCTTCTATAGCTAATTCCACTAACATTAGTTAAATAATTTTTAAATAATATGCTATCTTATTACTTAAAACTGTGTAACATAAAGATGAGGCACATAACACAGTACCACGGGAAAATGCTGTTCCAAATGATTTGATCACTAAGAAAAAAAGCATACGTGCCCAGCCTTATGACTAGCTATAGAGGATGTAGAAAAGAATCAACTCCCCCTTTCGAAATATTCACATTTTGTTGCTTTGCAGCCTGAAACTTTTTCCAGCTGTATTTACTCAATGCAAATTATAACAGCCAGGTAAAATATATAATAGCTTCAATATATATTAAACCATTAAAAAACAGCATCTCTGAGATGGGTCAAGGCTCAACCGCCTCAAAAAAAAAACTTGTAAACCCAATCAAGTGCAACTAAGCACCTCCTTTATTGAACACCAAGCTAAATGGCTTCCACTTGTTATGAACTGCAATCATTCTAATTAGTTCAGCATCAAGACAGGAATTTTTAGAGCGTTCCGCTGCTTGGAGTGTAACTTCCTTTAAAAATCCTTTAACTGACCTTTAAAATACTTTAAAAGTTTTAGTTATTGTTCTTTTCTTCTTGTTACTTTGATAGTTTATTCTTTACATTTTGGACAGTCGTACTTAGCATTTCACTACATATTGTACTGTGTATAATTTGTATGTGACAAATAAAAATTTGAGTTTGAATTTGAACTTAAAGCAAACAATTAACTATGGGTGGCAAGGCACTGTCAAAAGATCTCAGTGAGTTCTGAACAGGCTCAAGTCCTCAGCTTGATATGCAAAGATTTCTAATCCTAAGATTTGGAGCACAGTGATGTCCATTATCAAGAAATGGAACTACTAGGACCCTTCCCAGATCAGACCGCCCCTTCAAACTGGATGGAGGAGTGAAGGGAAATCTGGTCAGAGAGGATACCATGAGTCCCATGGCACCTGGGATGCAGTTTTTGGCCATTTTTGGCAAAGAGTGGTCACTGTGTGCATGTGACAACCATATGCTTCACAGTGCACAAATGCTCTACAAATGTAACTTGTATAGGAGTGTTGCAAAAAAAAAACCCAAACAAAAAACCACCCAGGTCTCAATTAAGCCAAAATGCACCCTGAAGATGGAAAGGGTGTTATCGTCAGATAAGACCAAACTGTTTGTCCTCATCACCAAATAGTATGTTTTGCGGAAAGTCAGTTCAGCGTACTATCCAAAGAATACCATACGTGCAGTAAAGCATGGGGTGGTAGCATCCTGTTGTTGGGGTGTTTCTGTGCAGCAGGGCCTGGGTCACTGGTTAAGATAGAAGGAAAATGAATGGGGGGCAAATACCATCAAATTCTTAAGGAAATCCTGCTGCCCTCTGCCAGAAAGATGACAGTGGGAAGACATTTTACCGTGAAGTGTTGGACAATGGTAAAAAGAGAGCCTTAATTTTGATGGTAAATACATGCACGGCAAAACAGTTGGCTAATCTCCTACTGCTGTATGTACAGCTGATTGCATCAGAGGGAAAAAAGAAACTGCCTTGATAATTCACAAGTAGTTATGAGTAATTAAAATGTTTTTATTCTTTTAAGGCCTGTGTTTTTAGTTGCATTTTACACATTAAACACCACAACACTTGCACACAAAGTATACTCACCCACATGTGCACCTCCAGCTGAGTTTTGATCTGTTGGCCGCGTTAATGATTGCAGAGGAACCTTGGGAATGAGTGTACGGAACAGTAACAGCACTTTAGCTTAGTGTCTAACAATCCTTAAGGTCTTTGAGTTCAAACTGTGCAGTGTCCGTGTCGATCCCATTTATTATTTATAAATCTGTGAGTATTCAACATGATGTTGATACTGCACAGGGTTTTGGAGCCTCAAAGTAACATCAGTAAGATCATTAAGCTGAGCTCGGCCAATTTGGTCCCAATACACAATCATGCTTTCACTTAAATCATTAATACTGTGGGTGTATGTGTGATCCAACCTGTGGTGGCGAACTGTTGACATAAAAACAATTCTCTTAGCCCACATGTCATTAACCCTCACTTCGCTGTTTCTTCCTCAGCTCCCAGGTTAATGCTCAAAACGTAAGTTTCTAAAATGAACTGCAGCTTGAATATTCAGAAGATCTTGTTTGAAAGAAAGGAGGATGTTTATTAATTTTCTGAACCTCTGGGTGAGTATTTTTTGTATAATTGACTAATTAGGGTTGCAGGGAGGCTGGGGCCCATCTCAGCCACCTCTGGCTGCCAGGCCATTGCAGGACAGAAACACGCTGACAGCTATGCAGCCTACTCTTGACGAAAATCAGCAATGGTTCTTTTACACGAGACAAGTCTGGCATTTGATAACCCAGTTGCAGTGCAGTGACAACCCATTGATAGTGGGGCTTGAACCCCCGACCTTGGGATCAGTAATCCAGCACCCTACCACCAGGCCACCACTGCCCTGAAAGGAGGATGCGAGGAGTAGAAATGCATTAAGAGTAGCACAGTGTTTTTACAAGTCTACTAATGCTTACTTAAAGGATGCAGGGGAGGATTTGGATATGGGAGACATGAGTGGCCACCCAGCAGCCATAATCCGATATTTGCATGATCAGATTAATCTGTTTAGTCTGTGGATGTATGGCAACCCACATAGTATATGAACTTTGCAAACCTCTGAAATAATGATGTCATCACAATGTCCACTATCTGTGCAAGACAAACTGCATGAATAATCAACTGTCTAGAAAAGATCAAAACCATCAGCTACTTCATTCATGCATTCTCTAAGTTCCTTAATCCTAATTATCTCAGCCGACTTTGGGCGAAGGCAAGGTACACTTTTAACATTGCAGGGCCAACTGTGCATGTCTTTGTACTGTCGGATGAAACCAGAGTACCCGGAGGAAACCCTCGCAAGCACAGGGAGAACAAGCAAACTCCACACAGAAACGCTCCGAGCTTGGGATTCGCACCAGGGACCTTCTTGCTATTAGCAGAATGTGCTAAAAACTGCCTACTGCACCACCCCGTCAGATGCTTACTTTAGGAAAAAGAAGAAAGAAGAATAGGAGAAACAAACAAAAGATAAGGGCATGTAACTGTGTAATTTTTTTATGATTTTAATATACATGTGAAGACACAGGCGGTAACTGGCACGTTTGTTTACTGATGTAGCTGATGTTGCTTGTTCTTACCACAGAGTTTGATATAGAGCTCAGTGATGACAGTAGGCTATTCCACCTTCTATCCAATCAGCAAGTAGCATTGGATATAATTACGCAACCATGTCTACAACAAAACTACAGCAGAACCTCGTTAATATGCGCTTCTTTTAAGTGCGTTTCCACTGAATATGTGTCCATCCCTTGGACCTGAAATTTGTAACAAGGGGATGACCAAAAAACGCATTTTTTGTAATTTTTCACTGAAATTGACCATATTAGAGCAATATGACGCCATTCTGCTTTGATCCATGGCAGCGTTCACGCTCGTACACAAGCACATTCACACCCGCATATTAGCGCCATCACCAGAATACATAGCACTCCACACCACCTTTGATCTCAGCTACGTGTATTTTAATAAGTTTGCCACCTATTGTCCTGTTTTAAGCCTTTTTCTTCACACGTGAGCATCTTCTTCATACATTTTAGGGCTACCTGACCATATTTACGCATTTGAAAATAAAAATATTCACATGCTAATATGCAGACTCACTTAATTTGTGTTGAGGTGCACTTGGCCCCAACATACGCATATTAATGAGACTCTCCTGTATTACAGTTTAACACGTTATTGGTTAATTCTCATTGAGGTGACCCCATAAGGAGGTTCTGTAATTGTGATAACTGAAAGGCATCAATGTTTAGCTGATGTTTAGTTTCTTTTGTAATATATTGAAATTTTTGGGTGTCTATTGTCCATAATTAGCCATTGTTTGTCCATATAGACTTAAACCGCCACTGACTGGATGCAAAACTGCCAAAATGTGACAAATTTTCTAAGAAAACTAACAACTGGCTGGAATTTTGTTTTTAATTTGTGTAATACAGGAGGGAGTCAGTGTTTTCACTAGAGATGCAACTGATCTTTGTCCTCTCTGAACCTAAAAGAGTGAAGGTTTTGAATCCAGACACAGCCTGTTGCTTTATTAATCTGTGGCTCCAGCACAGTTTAGTCCATGAACAATGCAAATGAAATGGAGAACATAGGGTGTAAAGCAGGATTCGGGGTCTAGGAAAAATTCTAAGAAAAAATAAAAAACAAGGAACATCCGCCCATCTTTGATCTTTTTATACCATCTGTTTACAGTCTTGCTCTATTTCACTCTCTCCAGAATAGAGGTCTGACTACCACTTTACTCACATTTCTCTTTCATGCCTTAAAATGTTTGATGTGATGCAAAGGCATTAAAATTTTATGCATCCAACACCCAGAACCAACACCAAATGGGTTGTCAGACTTACACTAACTTTTCCCCTTAAAGATTTGTATTTTTCATTTAAAAAGAAAACTGATACACACTGTAATACACTGTTTAATCAGAAATTAAAAACAAATTTAAATAATAATAATAATAATAATAATAATAATAATAATAACAATTGAAAAAAAAACAACACTATTTATGCCTATCAGCAATTCTGTGAAAAATGGGACGTGACCAGGCAAAAATGATTTCCAGATATAGTTTCCAAAAAGTTTATTCATAACACAAACAGAAGATTTTCTCTGCCCAAGACCAGATGACCTGCCCGAGCCACCTACAGTACATGTACCATGGTGGATGAATGCAGATGCCTATCCATAGCCTCCTGAGACCCAAAACTTAATGTTGTGTGTCTTCTTATTTCTTTACACCACTTCTGTCCCTTACCACCCAACTATTGAACTTGATCAATGTCTTCAAACAAGTACAAGTTTGGCAAAAGAGTAATACCCAGGGGCCCCTAATATGAGGATCTTAGAAGGACACCCACAGTATTGTTGGGGGAAAATGTGATGTCCTCACATGAGGACAGTGTGGTCTCAAGTGGTTAGTCCATGGACTTTAATTATGTTGGTTGGTTGTCTGTGTGATTTTTAGGATTGATTTTCGGTTTTAACGCATGTTCTTATTACATGTACCTCTAGAAAGGTCGGGCATGTAGGAGGATTAGAGGAAACAGTTTTCCCAGATTTCCCAAAATATTTTAAACCCAGAAATGCATGAAAGGGAATCACTTGATGTAAAATGATCAATAATTGGATAATTTCATCTTTTCCCAAAGCAAATCAGTAAAATGTTTCAGGAAAAAATGTCTTTTTATCTGTAAGTCATGTTAATGAATCAGATGTAATGTCCGTCACATAGAATTTTTCACAACCCTGAAGCCAGTGCCGCTAAGTGCCTCACTTCATGTTTTCTACTGCAGGTGGTATATTAGCAAGTCTACCCCCTCTATATACCTCGAGTTCACAATCAGGTGTCGCTGTTGGTTTTCAGACAATTTTGAAATAAAGTTTGGTGAAATTTTCAGGCACCTTTTTCTTGTAACATCAGTCATGGTGGAATTGCCCCTACAGTACAATACAAATTATACATTTTAACTGGGTCTGACCAGTGTTCACAAATATACTGATTAAACAGGCCCGGTGATGGTCTGGTGAGCTCTTCAGGGTGTACCCTACCTTCGCCTAGATTCGGCTGGGATGAGCTCCAGTCTTCTCGTGACTTTAATAATGGATAAAGTGAGCCTTCTTGCACCCCTGGAGGGATTCTCCTAGGATTCCCCACAGTTCCATCGTCACAGCCCTATTGATGACGTCCATATCTGGAAAACACGTTCCCTTAATGACCCCTTGCGGTTGAGGAAAGGAAACAATCATTCTGGAGGCAGGTCAGGTGAGTAGGGAGGTTGTTCCGGTAGGGTGATGTTCTTCTCAGCCAGGAACTGCTGGATGTTCAGGGCGTTGTAAGCCAGTGCATTGTCGTGGTGAAGCAGCCACAGCTGGTCCTGCCACAACTCTTGCCTCTTCGTGTGCACTAACAAAGCAGACACTGCAGGATCTCTTTGTAGATGTGCTGGTTGATCATCTGGCCCTGTGGCAAGAACTAAATGACGATCCCCCTCACATCGAAGAACATGATCAACATGAGTTTGACTTTGGATTATGAGTGTCTTGCTTTCTACCACCTCTGCAACCCCGGACTCTTCCACTGAAGGCTTTGGCACTTGGCCTCCAGGTCATAATCAAAGGTCCATGACCCATCACTGGTGATGACTCTACTCAGCAGGTCTGGTTCGGTTTTGAGATGCTCGAGAACGTCCTGGATGCCCCAGCTGGAACAGAAGCTTCAGGTTGGTTCACTGGTCTTTGAACATTGCTTGACGGGGCTAAACTTGAGGAGCTGTTAACAAAAGCATGTGAAAAAACATACAATGGCTGCGGAAAACGGAGATCACAGGTATATTATGTCACACGGTGGCTCAAACCACTAATCCCTCCTCCACTCATAGCTCACACAGCACACTCAGTCCTGTGTTTGTGGAAAATGTGAGGCTATCTTTTAAAAAGTTGAATTTGCACTAAAGGTAGACCTTTCCAACAGGATCCTAAGCACTTTAGCAAATTCACCAAGGAAGGGTTCTGAAAGAAGGAATGGAAGGTTATGGAGTAGCTTAGATTTGAACCCCAATGAAATGTTGTGGGGGATTTGTAAAGTGCATTACATGCAAGAAAACCCTCAAACATTTTGCAAGCAAACGATGACTGATCAAAAATTTCAGCAAGCCATTGCTAGAGACTGGTGGACCATTATGTAAAACATCTCCAGGAAGTTATTTCTTTTAGCATGAACATTACTAACTGCTGAGTCCAAGAGTGTATTTACTCTCTTTCTCCAACAGAATACTCATATATCTACTAATATTTTTGTTAATTTAATGATTGAAAACAATAATTTTTCCTTTTTATTCAGATAATATAATTAACATAACATAACATAACATAGGTGGCACAGTGGCATAGTGGTTAGCACGTCTGCCTCACAGCGAGGGATCGATTCCCAGCTCTGGCGTTTCTGTGTGGAGTTTGCATGTTCTCCCTGTGCTTGCGCGGGTTTCCTCCAGGTACTCCGGTTTCCTCCCACAGTCCAAAAACATGCACGGTAGGCTGATTGGCTGTTCCAAATCACCCCTAGGTGTGAGTGTAAATGGTTGTGTGAGTGTTAGCCCTCTAATGGCCTGGCAAGCTGTTCCGGGTGTACCCCACACTCGCCCGGAGTCGGCTGAGATCGGTGCCAGCCTTTCCGTGACCCTATTGAGGTGGATCAGTAAATATAGTTTCAGATTTAGGAAATGTATTAAAGAGCTTTGCTTGTTAATATTTGTCGAAGAAGCATCATTAGCTTCCATGGGATGAGATTATTTATTCCCATGACTTGGTTTAGCTTCTATTCTTTTGTATTTAATAAAAGCTTGAGATGTTAAACTTGAAGTGAATACAGCTATACATACAGAATCCATGACAAAATATCAACGTACACAATTTTAACGTACCGATTTTAGATTTTTATCTGAGACTGGGATTTTGTCCCCTTTTTGGAATAAGGGGTTAGGATTTTGTCCTGTCACCACACATATGAGTGAATGCCATTTGTGTCACACTGATATTACTCGATAAATATGTTGTGAAAATTCAGGAAACATAAACAGGGTTTGTTAAGTGTCCACTTACTCATCCTTTCACTTTTCAGCATGGCTTTATTATGCCTGTCTGAGACACACAACTTAAACCCACTATCTTAAACAGACATACACAACTGATAGATCAGGAAGCATCTCTCTCTCTCTCTCTCTCTCTCTCTCTCTCTCTCTCTTCCACTGCCCTCAGCTCTTCGGCCTTTCACTGGAACACAGAGCACACTGAGTAACTCAATCCGTTGCAAGCAGGGGTGGATTTAGGTATGGGCAATGGGGTCGTATCTTGCCAGAGGTGGCATGGGGCGCCAGCACAAACAAGCACACACAAAACATCCGAATGGTTATATTTGCGTGATTGTTTTTCTAACCTCATAAGACCCAAAAGTTAATGTTGTATGTCTTCTCATTTCTCCGCACTGCTTCTGTCCCACACCACCCAATAATTATTAAACTTGATCAATGTCTTCAAACAAGAAGAAGATTGGGAAAAGAGTAATACCCGGTGGCTCTCATATGAGGATCTTACAAGGACATACAGACAATATTGTTGGGGAAAAAATATGATGTCCTCATAAGTGGACATTAGGGTCTCAAGAGGCTAAGTCACGGAAACCTATGACTTATGGCTTTATAAGCACATGGCATTCATTTCTTTCAAAAAAAGACCTGGACTGATTTGTCTGAGCACAGTGCAATGAGTGATGGCCCATTTCACACACCTCAGAGTCCCGAAAAGTCAGTGGTGTTCCTGGAATCAGTTAATATGAGGAGACTTTTTTTTGCACAGTAAAGATTTATCTGGTGGTTGTGGGTGTAACTCTGTATTGCAGTGCTTGACAGTGGTTTATCGAAGTAATCTCAAGCCCTTGTGGTTATATTAGTTATAGATAAATGACGGTTTGGACATCACTGGTATTCATTATAGCTTTGTGACTTCTATATGCAAAATATGTCTAAACGTAACTTCCTTATGCACCGAAAACCTCCACTAGATTTCATGAATTGTTTAGTGATATTATGCGCTGTATAGGATGATATATATATATATATATATATATATATATATATATATATATATATATATATATATATATATAACTTAATCTAATCTATATAGTCTAAGTCTAAGTTAGAAGAGGTTAATAAGTATGTCAAGAAAATGAATGTATAGTAGTAGTCATGGCTTCACTGCTGACAGAAGGCCCTGAAGGGACATTAAAGAAATACAAGGCAGAACTAAATCTTAAGCTTTTTTTGGGAAGGGGTCTGTACAGAGACCTAATGTTCTTCCAAGTCTCCAACCATGTTTATATAGACCATATTTTGATGCTTGTAAAAGAATGCTGACAAGGAATACCACAACATGTGGTAAGAGCTGGACCCTTATTTTAGATTTCACAATTTCAAAGCTCTACAGGGTTCTCTTCAGCATCAAATCAGAAGAGCATATTTAAAATCCAGGAGGCACAGCGACCTAGTGATTGGCATAGTCGCCCCACAGCAAGAAGGTCCTGGGTTTGAGTCCCAGGCATGGCCGACTCTGTGTAAAGTTTGCATGTTCTCCCTATACTTGTGTGGGTTTAATCCGAGTACTCCGGTTTCCTCCCACAGTCCAAAGACATGCATATTCGACTACTTGGCTGTTCCAAATTGCCCCTAGTTGTGAGTGTAAATGTAGAAGGTGAGCTGTTCAGGGTGTACCTTGTGTTCGCCCAGTGTCGGCTGAGATAGGCTTCAGCCTCCCTGTTGCCCTAATAGGATTAAGTGGTTTGGCAAATTATAAAAAGTATTTAAAATCCATAACATCATTCCCACCTAGGATGTGCTGACAGGAAACTGACTAACAATCTAGAGATGAGTTACATCCAGATTTTTGGATCCAGATTGCACTGCATGTTCATGGGACATGATAGTATAGGAAAATAATTAATCATAAAAATGTTGAACAATGATTAAGTTTAAGTGATTCTCAAAGTGTTCGCAAATTTGTCTCTCGATATTCACGGGATCACATTTTGGTCGCCTGGTTCGTGAACTCATCACAAAAGATTTCAAACATGCTTGAAATTTCCGTGAATGTCGCAAAACGAGGCTCTGATGCTCAGTCGTCTCAAACTCTTCTTAAACAGTCCGCACATGGCGTGAAAAGGTCGCAAAGTTGTCGTTTTGCTAGCCAATTATTCGGTTTTTGTTCAGACGGAAAAAGCAACCAGTCGGAGACTTCCACGCGGAAAGCTTGAGGATTGCTGGCATCCGGCATATTCCATGTGTTTTGTCATCATTCATATTTTATTCACATTTTGTTCGAAGTTTGTAATAACATGTGGATAAAAAGCGAATGGTTTGAGGACAAAAAGCGAACAAACAGCGACTGGTTTGCGACAGATTTGCTTTTTGTTCAAATTAGTCACAAATTGTCACGCTACTTTCTCGCGACTTTCGCGTTATATACGTATTTAAGCAGCAAGATATTTACTTGCATGTGGAGTCGCAGAACATCCTTACACGAATTTAAAAATTCCCGGGGATGGGACAACAGGAACAGACTCCAGACGAAAATGTTATGTGAAATAATGAAACAATACCAGCTGATTACTTCAGTGAACTGTGGTCCCAAAATTGACAGAGCTGTTCAGCATATCTGAGCCAAGGTAGATATAAATAAACCTCTAATTAAGCTGAATTTCATTAGAATGTAGTGGCACAGCAGAAAGCACTGCCACCTGATAGCTTCAGTGTCCCAGACCATGAGTTTGGGTTACAGTCTGTGTGGAATTTCCCATGTTCGCTTGGTCTGAATGTGTGTGTGCCTTTTACCCTGGATGGCATCCCACCCAGGGTGTATTTCTGCCTCATCTCCCCTTTTTGTAATACCATGAAAAAGACTAACATCATACATATAAACAAACATAAGCCGAGCTTCATAAACCAGAGACAAAGTGTACACAATGCACGTTGATATGACATGCTGTACATACCAGTGAACATACGCCAAAAAATTTTGATATTGATATCTCATGTCCAAAATAATGCAGTGACTATAGGCAATTAGCTGAGGAACTAATTAATTACTGTTTTAGGGAACATTTCCATGGTTTGAAACCCTTAAATCACAGTAGTGATGAGAGTGTTAGAGGCCTTTAAGTTCATGCTTCATGAAGGCAGTGAGTCATCAGATCATCAAGATTCTTTGTGGTTTTCGTGTTTAAAAAAAGTTTTCATGATGCCTGGGAATCGCCGTTTTCCAGTCATTACAGTAGCATTTTCAACAGTGGAGGCTTAAAAGCCTTCTAGAATTATAATTCAATTAGAATTAGTATATAATATTTAATATATTTTTTCTTGGAGATCCTTTAGCCTTGATCTTAGTGCAAAATCTCAATGGCATTGTTGCTCCAGTTGGTCCGGTCGAGGCTCAGCAACATTAATGTGACAGTAAAATGAAGTCAGCTGATGATCTGAATGTACTGTATGAGCAGGTTATCACATCGATGGACTTTTTCTTCCATGATGGCACGGATATAAAACGGGAACTCACATACTGAGCGAGTGGTTCAGGGAGCACGAGGAATCACTTTCACATATATATCGGCACCCCAGAGTCCTGACCTTAACCCTATTGAAAGTTTTCGGGATGTGCTGGAGAAGACTT
>JAOUQZ010000026.1:4026616-4050117 GCA_028564935.1 Neosilurus hyrtlii
GAGAGAGAGAGAGAGAGAGAGAGAGAGAGAGAGAGAGAGAGAGAGAGAGAGAGAGAGAGAGAGAGCTAAAATAAGTAGAGAAATATGTGTGCAGAAGAATCCAAAAAGTGGCTAAACTGAACTGGGCTTTGCTGTGTATAATGAAAGCCAAGTTATATAATCTGGACTCCTGCCATGTGATGTAGCTTTAAACTGGATAGTGCAGGAATGTTTGCTATGACATACTAACACCTAATCAGAACACACTGAAGAAAAATTATTAACATATTAAAATTTTCAATACTAAGATTGAGAGCATGGATTATGTGCACAACTAATATTTTTTGCTTTTTTTGGCATTTGAAAACATTTAGTAAATATGGCCATGCAGGATGTATAAGGTTTTATCAGCGGCATGCAGGCAAATTTGCACATTGTTTATGTATTGTGATTTTAACTTTTAAATATATATTTATCTAGTAAAATTTGGTATTTGGTTTTCTTTAATGGTTTAAAAGTAAAGTTGTGTTGGATTTTTTATACTGTCAGATATTTATACTAGTGATTGAAGAGCCATGAACTTGCGGAAATATCATAAAATTACTTTTTTTTTTAATTAATTAATTTATTTTTAAGGGATAGGGTAATAATAATAATAATAATAATAATAATAAATTTGCCAGATATGTTGTGTGCTTGTGTAATTGTTGATGCATATTTGCTCTATTAACAATGGTGTAAAGATCACATGGTGTCTGCTAGTCATGACTTCATACAACACAGTATACATGCATACAGGATGCAGTAAATAATAGCATAATACCTGACCTTTACTTTTATAACACTGTGTGTAAAACAGCTTTTTCAGGTTCTACTTCTTTTAATGTCTTGAAGTCATATTTGCCAAGTAACTTAAGTTAGCAATCAGCTCTAAGTTGATAGGATATCTGGGGCAATTGCTTCCATTAGGACCACCCATACATGGCTGTTGTTGACCTTTTGAGTGTGGGGGTAAAAGTTTAAAAGTTACTAGGAACACACACACACACACACACACACACACACACACACACATACACACACACACGTTCTGTCTGTCTAGGCCATCATACACTCCATACACTAAATGGCACTTTCTTAAACATACATGTAAAAAGTACAGTCATATAGTCATTCAAAAAATCAAACACTGTTGTTTTGGTACATGTTTCCTGACCACACAATCTCCCATGTAGGCACTCATATATTTATTTCTGCCTTTGTTATCTGATAGTGCTGTATAAGTTGATAAGGATTATCAGAGTTTCTGTATTGTGGTGTATACTGTGCTTATCAGGGTTTCAGGTGTGTACCAGGAGGTTTAACTATTGCTACCGATAAAGCAACCTGCATACGCATACTTGCTTCCATACATGCACCAAACATTCCTCTCAAGTGGTGTAAAACCTAATTGGTAGTATGCCAAATAGCATGGAATGAGAGACTTCTTCGCTATATAACTGTTCTTAGTGTTCCTTGATCAGTATATCTTTCCCACCTTCTAATAGAACTTATCTTTAACAAATTTTAACTGAGAATAACGCCAGCACAAAAGCACAACATGCTCACATTAGTATAAATTGGAAATAAATGTCTGATATTTTCAAGTACATATTTACTTTTTCAGTACTTTTAAGTTGCCTTTATTGTGTCACCAAGTTACTCTGAGAAACTCATGATAATGTGGACATTCACTACATGGTAGTCACGTAGTCACGTAGTCACGTAGTCACGTAGTCACGTAGTCACGTAGTCACACAAACACACAAACACACCCTCCCTCTCCCTCCATGTGAGCACGCACACAAAAAACACCCATAAATAGGTGCTGGTAATTACACACAGGTGAAACTCATCAACTTGTTGTCTGACTCCTGTACAGTGAGTCCTCTCTGCCTGCAGAGGGCACTCCACCATGCTATCACTGGCACATCATTTTTAAATATTAAGCAAAAAATCCAACCATAGATTTAAAGACAGGTATTTTGACAGTTTAAAATATGTAAATATTGTAAATTGTCAAGATATCAAAAATATGGAAAACCAAACCAGCTGGAAGTTGCATGGCTGTATTTTTAGATAGGGCTCATTATTTGGTCTTGGGTGCATTCTGGGGGACATTTATTAAAATCTTTAAAACCATAAAAACAATCAAAATTCTTCCTAATGTACAAAGTAAGGACTCTAAAGAAGACAATAATGTTCATTAAAAGATAATATTATCCACAGAGTAAATTCTAAAGCCACTTTAAATTAATATCACGTAACTGACGGACACATCACTTGTGGCTAAAATCAAGGAAGTCGGAAAAATGTCCACTCAGCACGTCTGGAAGTAATAAATATTCATGAGACTCGGTTTTGACTTCAGGGGTTTTTTGCACTGACATTTGAACCAATTTATAAATGAACGTTACATGTAATTGGTTTGACGGACATTTTACCTGTGTTTTATTCATGTTAATAGAACGACCTGTATAGATTTTTTAGGACAATTTTTTTAGTGAGTGCAACCAATGCTACCTTCTTTTCAGTTTACTAAAACCAAGTACAGATATTTGCCCGTATGTACATCATATAGACCAAGATATCAAATATATGGATCTTGACAGACATTATGTTCAGAGGCCTCATTTAAAAATTCTCATTAAAAAGGTGATTTTTTGTGTCAAAATATTACCAAATTAGCAAAACCACACATTAAACATCCTTTACACACTCCAAAATTATTTTTTGTTAACAAAACAGTAGTATGAATTTGTAATATTTATTTGTGAAGTTGGTAACTGAACTTGACCAGATATGTCCGACTTTCATGCCAGAAAATTGATAATTTTAATATGAAGTCACAAAAAAAGGCGGCACTTTGTAACATACTGAAAGTCTTTACTATTATTTTAACTTAAACAGTTATTAAGTTGGACATACAATTGCATGAAAATATTTTTTACATTTTGATTTTTAATATTACAAAACATTTTTGTAATATTTACATAACATAATGAAAATGGGTCCAAGTTCAAATAAAGAGCCATATAGCAGATTATTTATGCATGCTTTCATGGCACTGCTATAGACGGGGAAATTTTTGTTTACAACAAAGTCCTGTTTATTAATTTACTTCTAGATTTTGATTACATCAAATAATTACATAGAAGAAATTTCAAGTCAAGTATTGATACCAGACATTGCTGGGGAATCCTGTTATAAAAAATTTCTACAATGTGTTCAAATTCGTGGTTAGTTCACTTAGAGTCAGTAATGATTTCTCACAGGTAATCTAACATTTTCTCATACCATTTTTGTGGCAGCATGATTTAATAAACTTTTATTTTAATTCAATTCAGTTGTATTAGCATAACACTTTTTATAATTGACATTGATGCAAAACAGCTTTATATAGCAATACAAATTTGTTAAATAATTTTACCTTGTGATTTTAAATTTTTGGCAACTTTGGCAATGGTGGCAGTTGATGCTCCCTCAGACAACATGAGGAAGAAACCTTGAGGGGAACCAGACTCAAAAGGAAAAACCCACTGTTTAGCAAGAAGTCTAATTGGCTATCTATATAATGCAGCTTCACGGGAATTCTTTCTGCATAGTAAAGATGGATTTTTATTGGAAAAATAGACTTGATTTCCAGGTAAGCTAAGCTCTGGGACTATGAGAGTGGGTGGGTCAGTATGTGACTACTTTGTGCATTTTTGCTAGCAATGTATTAATAATATGGTTTACATGACATGATGTAATAATGGACACATTTTATTATGGCCTAAAATCTGCTTCCAGTGTTTGACAGACCACCAGCTGCCACTGCCATATATACAACAAATACTACCAGAATCAACTGAAGCTCTATTACAAATAATCAATTCTTCCTTGAGCACTGCTTCCATCGTTTAATTAGTTTAAATATCAAATTAATAAAGTTCTGATCTTGAATCTTGTAAACTCTTCAACTCTAGACCAATATTAAACCTTCCCTTTTATCTCTAAGGTCCCAGAAAACGTTGAAGCACAGCAGTTATGCTCATATCTACAAAGGAATAAAATTTATAAAATTGAGACAGTGCTAAATAAGTGATAAATGATATACTGCTGGTCACTGATCAGGACTTTGTCTCCTTGTTTGTGTTGTTGTTTGGACTCAGTGCAGCTTTGGATAACATGGTTCATGTTATTTTCATGGATAAACTAGAAAATGTTGTTGAAGTAAAAAGATTCGTTTAGGTCTAATCTGACTGATCATTACTAGTAGGTGGATGTAAATCAAGACTTCTCTATTTATACAAAAGGAAGGTTTATCGTATTACATTCTGTTTTTTCCTGTATGCATGGACAAGATATAATTACGCATGAGAGTCCTCACTAGAAACACAAGGACTGAACCTCTGGTCTTTAATGATCTGCCACAATTGCTTTGATCAAAAGTTTCAGGCTCATTGTTGGTACCTTAAATATTAAAGCCTACAACAAGGAGTAGAACTTTCTCTTTCACAACCACATATTTATAGAACAGCCTTCCAATTAATGTTTGGGACCCAGACACAGCCTTAGTGTTTAAGTCTAATATAAAAGCATATTTGTTTACCTAGCACTTTTGTTAACAAGCTTTTCTCTTAGGCTAGCTCCAACAGTGATATGGAGTATAGAGCATGCTAACTGCAAAACACCATGTTTAGCATCTCCAAAACATTAAAAGGTTGGAGAGTGTAAAATAATAATTATAATAATAACAACATTTTATTTAAATCTAATCTAATTATGGGTTTCACTGTGACCTTTGAGAAGTAGCTCACATAAGGTCACATCCAACTCATACTGCAAAATGTACATAAGCATCAAAAAGAAATAATAGCTTTCTGTGAGGGCAGAGTACAGCCTGGACAGCCTGCCAGGCCATCACATTCAGCAGGGCAGAAACACGCTGACAGCAATGCACCCTACTTCTGCTTCTCATCATAGACAGTGACACATCAGGGGGGTGGGTGACAACCCGGTGACAGTGGGGCTTGAACCCCCGGCCTTGGGATCAGTAATCAAGCACCCTACAACCGGGCCACTACCGCCTCCTGATAGAACACCTTTGGGATGAATTAGGGTGGAGACTGTGAGCCAGGCCTTCTTGTCCAACATCAGTGTCTGACGTCACAAATGCGCTTCTGGAAGAATGGTAAAAAATTCCCATAAGCACACTCCTAATCCTTGTGGAAAGCTCAAGAAGCGTTGAAGCTGTTAGCTGTAAAGGGTGGGCCGATGTTATATTAAACCCTGTGGATTAAAAATGGGATGTCACTTAAGTTCATGTGTGTGAAGACAGATGAGCGAATACTTTTGGAAATGTAGTGTAGCTCTAGGGTGAACTCCAGTATCTTTTTTTTGGTGCTGGTATTAAATCATAAAGGTTTTGTTTCATCGAGTAATTTAATATTATTCTAATCTAATATTGTCTTAATTTGGAAGGAAAAATGTAGATGTCATACTCCCATGAGTCATGACCATGACGAAGCATTTAGTATTGTTTGCATCAAAACCGTCTTCTCGATCTATATGAGCTAATCCAGAAAATCTGGATGGTTCATTTAGGCTCAGACTTTCTCCCTTAACCCCAATTTATTTTATTTACTTTATATAACTTTTAATGCTTTTTTCTTTTCTTTTTTCAACATTTCCAGTAAATGTACTCAATTGATTAGAACTTATGTTGATGTTGATGCTGTGGATGCTTGAGCACATATACACATATATCAATTTTGTGGAAAGTCTTGCCCAAGGCATTTATCAAGATGTGATAAAATCACTCAACCAGAAGTAAAACTAACATATGTTAAGGCTTGTCATTATACATGTTTGATTTGATATACATTAATAATTATAAAAACAACAGTAGAGTTTCTTTAGCATTTTTTAGGGATAAAGCATGGAAATCTAAGTAAAAGTCAAGATCTTAATAAACAAATACACTGAAAAGACCAATTTTTGGAAAGTGTTGCAAATTTTATATATATATAATTTTTTTACTTGTTTTTATTAGGAGCCTGGGAAGTGATCATAGTCAGTTATCATAACTGACTACATTTTACTGTTATGAGACTACTGATATTTACTGCCATCTACTGGATTTTTTTTAAGACACACAGCAAATGGCATATTTTGTAACTTTGGTGAACATGCAAATAAATTAATGGAACTACCGCGGGACTCTGGTTCACTCCAAGATTAGCTGGTTCCTCCTTGGCTCGTTCTGCAGACTTCCACCAGTCGAGTGGTTGGGTTTTGTGCAATCCTGCTTAGAAAGAAAAAAAAAAACAGACAAACTATATTGAAAATATCCTTCCTTGGTAGAGATAATGAGAGATAAAATAAAACAAACATTATGCTGTGAAAAACAGCTGCTTTGGTTTCTGCTGTTTAGTATCCTCTTTAACTATAAGCCTAGCAGCAGAAAGCTTTAGCATTCACTGCGATTTCCAAACAGTCTCACAATAATTACACATTGTTCACATATGCAGTTAATTAATTGATCAGTTAAGATGCAGCAAGACATATTTGCATGTAAACTTTAAATATGACGGGGTTATATATGAAACCTAGACCCCCCTCTGAATGTGGTTTTAGTGATCAGATCACAATTCATCTTTGGGATATACAGCATTTGACAACATACCTTCATACCATCATTCAGCATCATCCACTTCTTATCCATTCACCCAGGATTAATATTAAAGGAGCTGTGTCATGATTTTTTCCAAATTCAGTTCACAAATCACAAGGAGTTGAGAGTTTTTGAGTCCAATATGCAATGGATGGAAATACATCCTGAGTGAGGGGCAGTGGAGGCTCAGTGATTAAAGTTCAAGCCCCACTACCAACAAGCTACTACTGTTGGGCCCTTGAGCAAGGCCCTTAAAGCTCAGTTATATAAAAATAATAAATGTAAGTTATTTTGGATTAGGGCGTCTGCAAAATGCCACAAAACACTGCAATATTTACTTTTTGGTCTTGTTGAGATGGACAACAAAGTTCCAATGCATGTCATTTATGCTTTGTGAATCAAATATCTATCTATATTAATATCTATTTATTATGTTAATATGCATGTTTTGATAACACCATCTATGATAAACAATGATGTCACTGCCCCTTTAATGTCAAGTGTGAACAGGGGCTTCAAATTTCTAGTTCACTATTAGCCAATATAAATTTAATTTACATAAAAATGTAATAAAGGAAACCAGGAAACAATACATAACAATCCCGTTATACTTCATCTGATTATGAGCCACACCATGAACAAGATTGACATTAACTCAAACATTTGCAATTATGAGCACAATGCGTTTAAGCAAAACACAAAAACAAGAAATGTCATAAACATTTGCAGCACTGCTCTCTGTGACATCACCTCTGTGACATCATCACAGAGTGTAGGTCAAGCAGTAGATGATGATGTCACAGAGAGAGATGCTAATGCCAATTTCTGTGACATCATCAGAGAAATTTGTGACTCACCGGTGGAACAGCGTGTGAGAGAGCCAATGAGACAGAGGGACATGCAGTCTGGCCCCTTGTAGAGAAAGCACTGGGGCTCGGAAAACGAGAACTAATTAATCAAATTATTGAATGAAATAATTCCCTAATGGCACTAAGCTAGAGGATAAATAAAACATGTGGCATTTCTTCATTAGCATCCAATCAATCAATGTACATATAATTAATAATAATACTGATGATGATTATGATGAAAATAATAATAATAAACTAGAATTAATCGGTTGAAAAAATTAATGAAAAGCAATTCTTGGGATCCAAGCAAAGACATTTACATTTACAGCTCTTATCCAGAACGACTTACAATTATCATTTTTTATACAGCTGAGCAATTGAGTGTTAAGGGCCTTGCTCAAGGGCCCAACAGTGGTGATAGTGAGGACCGCTGACCTTTGGGTCAGTAACCCATCGCCTTAACCACTAAGCCACCACTGCCAAAGACACTAATAAAGAGCACAGGCGATAATGAAGAGGAAATTCAAATTCAAATTCAAATTTATTAGTTGCATACAAAATCATACACAGTACAATATGTAGTGAAATGCTTAGTACGATTGTCCTAAAATATGAAGAATAAGCTATCAAAATAACAAGAAGAAAAGAAAAATAATAACTATAACTAAAACTATTTAAAGGATTTCATAGTTAAGGTCAATATAAATTTAAAAATGCAAAATAGAAAATAAAATAAAATATATAAAATATAAAATAAAATATAGGATACAAAAAATATATATAATGAAATATAAATGAAATATGAATGCAATATAATGTAATGGAGTGATGGCGATGAAAAGGAGGGATAATAAAGAGATGATGATGATGATGATGATGATGAAGGGAAGTGTTAAAGCAATTACAGAGCAACTACAATAGTAGTTCCAGTGTGACGCTTGGACACATAATCATTATAATAATAATAATAATAATAATAATAATCATTATATTAATAATAATAATAATAATATGATGATGATAATGATGATAATGATGATGATGATTTATTGTTTCTATTCGCCGGCAGTCAAAAGCTTATTAAGAGTTATTGTTATAAGCCACAGTTATAATTACGGTTTAAAAAAATATTCAAAACATTAGAAACATTTTGCAAACTTATCATTAAATTAATTTAACATGCTAAAAAAAATTGTTTTATAATTTCTCCTTTCCCATTAAAAAAGTAAACACTGGGTATCTGATAATGTAAAGGAGCCAGAAAAGGTTCAGTAGAATATTTCTTTAATTTGTTAATATTTTGAACGATTATTTATTTATTTAATATATCTATTTGACTCTTTATTTGTTTGTCAATCTATCTGTTTGTTTGTTTATTAATTTGTTTGTATGTCTGTCTGTCTACCTGTTTGTTTGTTTATTTGTTTGTCTGTTCGTTTATTTATTTGTTTGTCTGTCCGTCTGTCTGTTTGTATATTTATTTGATTGTCTGTCTGTCTATCTGTTTGTTTATTTATTTTTTGTCTGTCTGTTTGTCTTTTTGTTTGTTTATTTATTTTTGTCTGTCTGTCTGTTTATTTATTTGCTTGTTTATCTGTCTATCTATTTATTTGTTTGTTTGTTTGTTTGTTTGTCTGTCTGTCTGTCTGTCTGTCTAGCTATCTATTTATCCATTTTTTGTTTATTTGTTTATCTGTCTATTTATCTATTTACTTTGCTTATTGATCTGTTTGGTTTGAAATTGTGTCTCAGAAAACACCAGACAGTAAGATGCACTGAGACATGCTAGGAAAATAGTTGTGTTATCTAAGAAGGAAAACGTCACACAGCCCTTTTAATTTCAGAATGTTAGTGAATGGCTTCACTGTGACGTCACACCTGTGGTTCCCGACTACAGAACAGACCAATCAGAGCTTCATCTTACTGTATGTACATCACTGCTGCTACAACTCCAAAGGTGATCAAATGTATTTCTGAAGGGGGAAAAAATGTAAGTTCAGTATTTTTTAAAAAGCTGTTATTATGTGAAGAAAGCAGTCATGTGATTAAAATATAACCACTAATCTGATCAGGAATGCTCCTGATTGGAGGAAATGTGTTCAGTCTGCTGCTACAGCCTCAGAGAGCTTTGCTCAGGAAATAGTCATGTCATGTCATGTCATTTTCTCATAGTAATGTCATGTCATGTCATTTTCTAATAGTCATGTCATGTCATGTCATGTCATTTTCCTAATTAGGGTCATGGGGAGGCTGGCGCCCATCTCAGCCTACTCCGGGCGAGGGCAGAGTACACCCCGGACACCTCGCCAGGCCATCACAGCTCAGGAAATAGTGAATTATTCATTCATTAATTGGTTCAAATTGTTGTGTTTGATAAAGTGGGAAAAAGAACTGCCTGGATTTGAAAAACGTCTGACTTAAGACACCAATTTTACATCATGAATGTGGGTCTGCAGCTCAGGCCTCTTCCCGCTCTGAAACTCAAGTAATGGAGGATATTAATGGAGGGAGTATATTACATATTACTCCCTCCGTTTTCCCGGGATCTCGAGTATTAATGTCGTTTTTTGGGATAACAAATGTTCTTTTTTCATGATAATAACATGATTAATATGAGATCTTCGGAAAATAAACCAGTAGTGTTGCCACAGAGGTCGATATCGAGCTAAAGGGCTCATTATAGCAATAAGTTGAAGTCATCGGCCGCCATATTGGTCCTACCTCTCAGCTGTCAGTTGCAACAGTAAAGGAAAACAGTAGACTAAAAGGCCAGTGATTTTATGATTCAGTGTTTTCTTCATTCGGTAAATGAAGAAAGATTCTGTACTTTCTCGTGTTTGATATGAAGAATGTAATCTAGGCGGCATGGTGGTGTAGTGGTAAGCACATCCACCTTACAGAAAGGAGGACCTGGGTTCGAGTCCCAGGCTCGGGCATTTCGGTGTGGAGATTGCATGTTCTCATCATGCTTGAATGGGTTTCCTCCAGGTACTCCAGTTTCCTCCACCGGTCCAAAGACATGCACATTAGACTAATTGGCTGTTCCAAATAGACCCTAGGTGTGAGTGTGAATGGTTGCGTGTGTGTTGGTCTGGCAAGGTGTTCAGGGTGTACCCCACTGTCAGCTGAGATAGGACCCAGCCTCCCCACAACCCTGGTAGGATTAGGAGTTTTGGCAAACAAGCGAGTGAGTGAGAATATACTTTGTATGAATTACGGTATTTGTGATTTGTGTCCTAGGCAATAGGCACTGTACAAGTTTTCTGTGCATGCCTAATGTTCCTTTATTCATGTCATGCTGACACATGAAGACTTATCTTTTCTTACATAATGTTGGCATCTTAACATCATGTTATTGTTTTTTTTTTGTTTGTTTGTTTACGAAGTACATGATTAGGGAGGACAAATATGGGGGATGCATGGCTTCAATATTGTTGGTGGTTTTAGGGTGTGCCCCACCTTCCGTCTTGGATATGCTCCACTCCCTGTCAAAATGAATGAATTAAATATCATTACAGTTTTATCCTTAACACTAATAAAAAATTAATAAGAACAAACAATCCCCATAATAATACATTTCAATGGCCATGTGTCCGCCCATAGTGATCCGACTTTGACACAATGAGGTACTAGAATGCATGTTCTGCTCATTCATGTAGTAAGAGTGTTACCTCCAAATTAAAGCTATAGACTATGCACACATTCTCTACATTAGTGCACGTCACTTTGCTTGAGCAACAGTTGAGCTGCAACACACCTCATGTGTCGGTGCACAACGCAGAGCAGAGCGCAGTTACGTGACACAACAACATTCACTCATTCATTCATTTGATAAACCACTTTGACCTACTAGGGTCGTGTGGAGGCTGGAGCCTATCTTAGCGACTCAGGGTAAACCCTGAACAGCTCACCAGTCCATTGCAGGGTCAATATGCACACACACACATACACACATACATATTCACACCCACAATTTAGAACAGCCAATTAGGCCAGTGTACAGTGTCTTTGTTGTAGCCCTAGCCAGGCTGGGGACTTGAACACAGGACCTTCTTGCAATGAGGCGGTAATCGTGCTGCCCAACACAACAACAGTTTTTAACAAAACCAAATGACCTTTTACTAACTGAAATATTATCACATGATTTCTGTAGATGATAATCAGAAAAATCTTCGCCTGTAAAAGAAACAGGGATGCAGTAAGGAAAGATGAAAAAGAGCTGGGTACGGCTAAGCTAGCTACAAGTCTCACTGAACAGCTCACCAGACCATCACAAACACAACCATTCACACTCACACCTAAAGGCAATTTCAAGTAGCCAGTTAGTCTAATGTGCATGTCTTTGGACTGTGAGAAGAAACCGGTGTACCCAGAGAAAACCCATGCAAGCACAGGGAGAAAATGCAAACTTCACACCGAAATGCTCTCACCGAGCCCAGGACTCAAACCCAGGACCTTCTTACTGTGAGGCAGACATGCTAACCACTCCACCACTGTGCCACCCTATTAGCAAGTCTGTTAAGCTAAAATGGCAAAAATATAAATTTAAATATAAATTTGTTCAGCGCATTCTTGTTGTCTTATCGGTTGAGAAGGAACAACTTTCAAAGCTGAGTCATGTGATTGACTGCTTTGCCAAAATAAAAAACAAGATTCTAATTTTAGAATATTTTTAATCCCTGGCTAGACTCATAAGTCATTACCACCATTTTTCTAAAGGCCTTGGATAGCTCTTTAGCACCTGATTCAAGTTCATGGACTTGAATGTGTGATTAATATTCAACTGAACTTACTTTTTCCATGTAATGGATCATGATGACACTACAAACTGTTTGATTTATTTGTCATTTGTTGGAGTTTATCATCCTTATCAATAGGCATTGTATCTAAGAGGGTGAAATATTTGTTCAATGTTGGAAAAAAATTCTAGAATTTCCTTGGAATGTAGTTATATTTTGACATGACAGTACATACGCACACACGTACATACTGTACATACCTTTTAATTACTGAAGGTAGAAACTGATTGAAATGCTTCCTATTATGGAAGTCAAATTTATTTAACATTTATATCTTTAAATTATGTTATTGAGGTTTTTGTTTTGTTTTTTACACGGATGCATCCTTTATTATTTGTTAACTTATTCAAATGCCATTTAAATTTTTTTGCCAAAATATAATGCAGTGCATTTTATATATATATATATACTATATATATATAGTCGATTTTCCGTAGAACAGTGCTCGATACGTCGAAATAATTACTCCATTTCCTGGCACATCCTGTCATCAAACTCACCCTATAACAGCTCAAGTGAAAAATGCAACCTCTGTCTTAAAGAAAAGTTCCTAATCATATGTCACCCTGAACTATCAACACTGAATAAGCGTAACGAGCTTGTGTCTTCCTGCCGCCACAGAAACTAGGCCTTCCTAGGTAACACCTGAACCACTTCGCACTGAATAAATTAAAGCACACCATTAAAACATTGATGACTGTATATATACTGTGGTAAAAGAATGTTCTTAATAAATCCCCTGATGAGTGATATTATGTATATATATATATATATATATATATATATATATATATATATATATATATATAATAACAAAATGGGGAAAGTGATATGGAGAACCAAATTCAGAAGCTTGACAGAACATGAACTTGTTAAACGGATAATTAAACTAACAAGACTGGCAATACAAATGAATGTGGAAATCGGCTCGTCAAAGGAAAGGCACTCAAAAAACCACCTCAGGCTCAAGAGACTTCTATTGGGGGCTCTGCTTTTTTTGGCAGTGCCTAAATCTATACATTAGGGGGGAAATTGTAAGAACAGAAAGTAGCTATGATGGAACAGCTGGAAAATTAACCAAATATGGCATCAACATTAAGTGAGTAAAATTCAATAGTTTAAGAGTAATCACATCAGCTAAAGCACCTTTAAAAATGTATAGTGATAATAACTGTAAGATATCATGTCAGATGACTCTAGTAATTTATTAAATGTTTTCTTAAGTAGGCTCACTCTCAGCTGAGAACCTGTCAGAGGCATCCTGCTGTTTTACTAGAAGAAAAAGCAGTTTGGAAATAAAAAGGATGGATTTTCTTTATGATGAACCGAAGCACCAGCCTGAGGAGGAATCAAGCCTTGTCAAAAACCTCACCACTAATGGTTTGTTTAAGTTCATACACATATATTCTGAAATCAAAACTGCTGTTGTCTTCTGAAGTGTCGCTGAAAAATCATGGTTCACTTTGTACGACAAAAGTATCCGCTCTGCTGGCTGGCTAAGGCAAGCACAGTTGTTAGCATAACTGCCTCACATCAAGAGGGTCCTGGGTAAGAATCCCGGGTTTGGTGAGGGCATTTTTGTGTGCAGTTTGCATGTTCTTGTCATGCCTGAGTGGGTTTCCTCAGGGTATTCCTGTTTCGTCCAACAGTCCAAAGACATGCACATTAAGATAACTGGCTGTTCCAAACTGACCCTAGGTGTGAGTGTGAATGGTTATGTGTATTGCAATGGATTATAGATTAATAATGCAGTCCCATTTGAAAGAAAACAGAGCTGGATTTCAGCTTTAAGGGAAAAAAAGATGAATGTGAACATGTGGTGTACATTGTATGAACAACTAACACATCTTTTGTTTCGTTTTGCTTAACAGTAATGTTTCATAAACTCTTCAATATGAGAGAGCTGCTCAGAACAGGATCCGCCGGTGCTGTGTATGTAGGAGTTTGGAAGTTGGATGGCAAAATGGTGAATATCAGCACATACACAGCAGACAGTTAACTCCCACTACTGAACATAATACAGTACAATGTCTGTAGACGTTCATACTATAGAGATGTCAGTGGTGCAAGGTCATCTTCTCAGTTTGAAGCTTTTTTGTCATAAAGGGTTTTTTTTAATCATTCATTCATTTTCTAAGCCACTTAATCCTACTTAGGGTCGCGGGGAGGCTGGCGCCAATCTCATCCGACTCTGGGCAAGGGCGGGGTACACCCTGGAGAGCTCGCCAGGCTATCGCAGGGCCAACAGTCACACAACCATTCATACTCACATACACGCAAGCACAGGGAGAACATGCAAACTCCACACAGAAACACCCGAGCCTGTGAGGCAGACGTGCTAACCACTACGCCACCGTGCTGCTGCTTTTTTTTAATCAATACGCCTAAAATTATAATAGTTCAACTTGTTGCAACTTGTAGAGCTTTAACCATTTAAATTATCAACAAAAAAGATTATGATGTTATGCATGTCACTCAGGGAAAATTATAAGTATGCCAGCTATTGAAGTTTGGAGGAAAATCTACGAGATGGCACTCTATTAGGTAGTGTTGCCAATTTAACAACTCTATTGCTAGATTTAAGCACCTTTAACCGTTTACATTTACAGCATTTAGTGGATGCCTTATCCAGAGTGGCTTAAATTTATATATTTTTTAATCTTATTTGTACTACTGAGCAGTTGAGGGTTTAAGGGCCTTGCTCAAGAGCCTAACTGTGATAGCTTGGTGGTATTGGGACTTGAACCCCCCCAACCTTCAGATCAGTAACCCAGAGCCCTAATCACTGAGCCACCACTGCATAACCTTTCCCTAATGACTAAAACTCTTATCTTACTGGTGTCAATTCATTTTCTTTGGCCCGCAAGAGCTTTCAAAGTGTATGAATACCGTACAATCTGTGCATCAACCATTGCCATGAAACCTAATTCATCATCCTTCCACTAGGTTGCGGCAACCGATTTCCGTAAAACAGCTAGTCCTTCATGACAACCCCTGGTTTACAACTATCAATAAATTAGTTGAATTCTTACAATTTTGGCAACCTACATTCCAGTTGTTCAGCAACACCAAAAATCACCTTTCACCTACTTATGAGTGAGCCAATCACAAGTTTTGGTGAGATTTTCTTTTCTTTTTTCTTCCTTGGTGGGGCTCTGAAAACCAAACACATCAGTTCCTAGACCCACTCAATCAATCATTTTCCAAACTGCTAAACCCTACTATTAGAGGAGGCTGAAGCCTATCTCAGCCAATGCTGGGCGACAGCAGGATATGCCCCAAACAGCTCGCCAGACCATCACAGGGCAACACACACACTCACACTTAGGGGCAATTTGGAACAGCCAGTTAGTCTTTGGACTGCAGGAGGAAACCAGAGTACACAGAGGAAACTCACACAAGCACATGGAGAATATGCAAACTGCACACCAAAACAACCAAGCCCAGCATTTGAACCTAGGACCTTCTTGCTGTAAGGCGGATGTGCCAACCACTACGCCCCTGTGCCAGCTGTTCGTAAATCCAAGGGCTTTTATCTGTTTTATTTGTGTACATAAACAGTTTTATAGAACTGCAGAAACAGCAAAGTAGATAAAGCTTATAAAAAGGCAATTAATTCTGCATTTTTTCTAAACTAATTTCTTGCACTTAAATCAACTGGATGTTTTCTGTGTGCTCATCAACAAGCTGCATGTATCTAATGATCTTTTTTCTGTTTTGCAGGTGGCCATTAAATGTATGTTAAAGGAATTAACAGATTATATCACCCTTGTAATTGAACCCAGGTTACACTTGTAATTTTCTAAGTTCCAGACTAAAATGTATTAAAATGTGTATTTTCCTTCTCATCTATTTTGCATCTGCCTCTTTGACTAACCTGTAGGTGGTATTTCCTTTTTATTTATTTTTTATTTTTCTTGGAAATGGGATTGCTGAACACAGAACACAGCTTTACCAAACCTGCCCATTTTAAGTTATTATACAAAAGACCTAGAGAGGCACAGTGGCATCATGTTTAGCATGTCCGCCTCACGGCAAGAAAGTACTGGATTGTAGCCCCGTACCAGGCGAGGTGTTTCTGTGAGTTTCTCTGAGTTTGCATTTTGTTGCCATGCATGCATAAGTTTCATCCAAATACTCCGGTGTCCTCCCACAGTCCAAAGACATGCACATTAACTAATTGGATGTTCTTTTTTTTTAGATCAGCTTGGCCCTGGGTGTGAGTGTGAGTATAAATAGTAGTGTGTGTTGGCCTTGTCCAGGGTGTATCCTGCTTTTGCCCCCAAATTTATTGGGACGGGCTCCAGCCTCCCTGCGAGCCCAATAAATGATAAAGCGGTTTGGAAAATGAAATGAAATGAATTGCCTGATGATGCCTGATGTGTTTTAATACACTCTGATCATACGTGATGACTTCATGATCCAATATTAAGCATGTCCTCTTTGTTTTAAGCACGATGGCACATGCAGTCTGCCTCTAGAGGTGGCACTTTTGAAGCTTGTGGGCAAGTTGCCTCGTTATCCATATGTGATAAATCTGTTGGAGTGGTTCGAGATGCCTTTGAGGGCCCGAGCCTTGCATTACCCTCTACAAGTACAGTAAAATGCTCAATGGCAAATTGCCTGAGGCTGAGGCTCACTGTATCATGGAGCAAGTAATTCAGGGTGTGCGCCACTGCCAGAACCGCGGCGTCTTCTACAGGGACCTTAAATTCAACAACATTCTCCTGAACCCTCAGACCATGGAAGTGAAGCTAATAGATTTCGGCTATGGTTGTATACATAAAGACACCCCATACATGGAATTTGGAGGTAACTTCACCTCAGGGAATCGTAGGAATTCAGTAGTGGACCAACTTTGCAATCTTGCTGAGGATACAGTTTCACTGCTTTTCATTCAGGCAGAGCTTTCTACCCACTGCAGTGGACCATCATAGATGTGGACAATGAGGTATCTGCCACCGTCCAAAACCTGGGCATACTCTTATTTTTCCTTATATCTGGAGAAATGTCTCGTTTTTATGGGCCCAACTTCTTGCTTTCTGAGGAGGATCTACCTGAAGGTTAGAAAATACAGAAGCTCGATACTTTTGTGGAAAGATGACTAGAATTTCATTAAGAGTCTAAAATTTATATACACTATTCATGGACATGGGGCGGCACGGTGGTGTTGTGGTTAGCACGTCCGCCTAACAGCACACACGTCATGGATTTGAGCCCCAGGATCGGGCGTTTGTGTGTGGAGTTAGCATGTTCTCCTGACGCTTGCGTGGGTTTACTCTAGGTACTCTGGTTTCCTTCCACAGTCCAAAGACATGCACATTAGGCTAACTGGCTGTTCTAAATTGCCCCCAGGTGTGGATGTGAGTGTCAACGTTTGTATGTATGTTGGCCCTGTGATGTTGTGTGATAATAGTAATCCCACAAAATACTTTTGCCACGATTAGCGATCATGATCATCACAATTCCACCAAGTGTCAATCTCATAAGCCCCCAACACTCATCACGATTCTCTCAAATTGTGGAGATCGCAGACATTGTGCATGTGTGTAAACCCAGGGTTAGGATTTCTGTGATATGATTGATGCATAAAAATGATTGTATAACATGCATTTTAAACAAAAAAAACAAGAATTTAATCCACAAGTTTTAATTTTTTTCAAAAATTAGCACAAGGTAAAAATATCTATTCAAAAGTAAACGTACACCACTCCTAATATTTGGTTTAATGTCCCTTAACAAGTTTATCTTGACCAGACATTTTGGTAGCCATCACCAAGCTTACTGCCGATTTCTGGTTGGGGATTTCTCCGATCGTCTTGGCAGAATGAATACATTTTGAATTACATTTCTTGGGATTTGTTTTTGGTCCTATCCAAATATTTTAATTGGGTTAAAGTTAGGACTTTGAGAAGGTCACTCCAAAAGCTTGATGTTTCTCTGCCTCCTGAGGTGTTCCACAGTATTTGGTCTGTGGGGTCATTAAAAAAATCCACTATGAAGGAAAATTAGGTTCAATTGTGATGTGATTTCAAAATGCCTGAATCCTTATTATTTCAGTATTATATCGAATTCTCAAATGGTCTAATTTTTGTTAATTCTCCTAGTAGAGCATAAATAACTAGGTCCTGTCTGTGACGTAACATTATGCTCGATTTTTCAAACAGCTTATGTTTAATAATTATAAAATACACTTATAAATAGACTGAGAGAAACTTGCTGTCAATAAAACTGCCTTCAATTTTTTTTCAAATGTGTTTAAATATCCGTCAAAAAAAAAAAATAAGTTTGTCAAAATGTTGTCCTGTCCATGATGCACTTATCTGATAATCTCTTTTCACAAATATAACTGATATAACCAAATAATAATAATAATAAGTTTGCAAACCTACAGGTGAACATTAACTCCATGATGAATAAAGCCTTGATGCTAAAATTATTTACAGTGTTAAATATTTTCTGTCCATGACAAAAAAAATACCGTGAAAGGCTCCTTATCCATTCCACAGCCAGATGTATTTGATGTATTTGGGGTCTCTGTCCTGATGGAACACCCTGTTATGTTCCATTTTCAATCCTCTGGCTGATGGTTTGAGATTATGCGAAAGAATTCTGATATAATCTTCCTCCTTCATACTTTGTTGAACCATAATTAACAATTGTTGAACAGTTGGTGCCGTCTCAACGGATTGAATCCCTTACCTTAATAATGAAGGGTTGAGTGTGCTGCATTCTTACTAACACCCCTTGTTTGAGGGTGGTATGGTGGCGTTGTGGTTAGCACGTCCGCATCACAGCAAGAATGTGTCACGGGCTCACGTCCCCAGGGGTTCTGTTTGGAGTATGCATGTTCTTCCGATTCTTGTATGGGTTTCTTCCCACAGTCCATAGACACCCACTTTAGGTTAACTGGCTGTTCCAAATTGCCCCTAGGTGTGACTGGAAGTATGAATTGTTGTGTGTGTGTGTGTTGCCCCATGATGGTCTGTCCACCTTCGCACAGTGTCGGCTGAGAACAAGCATAGTTCTAGATCTGTAGTTCTGACAAAGTTTACCTTTATTTCTTTTCAGAGCATTAACTAAACTTGAACCGCATAAATTTCAGTAAAACTAAAATGGGGTGCACTGAAACTTTTGCCCAGCAGCATATGTACTTCGCTGACTTTGTATTTATGCATAATTGACCCGGAAAGGGTAGGTAGGTAAATCTGTTGGGCTTTTTTTTTTTTTTTTTTACCCGAACCTGAGAATGGGACGCTGGTCCATCACAGGTTACCTTCCCAGTATTTTTACTGGTACCCATTTATAATGCTTGGTGGACAGAGGCACCCTTATGGTTAAGACCTTGCCCAGGGGTTTTGGCACGGTGTGGGATTTATTGGGGATTTGAACCCATGACCTCTCGATCATTAGTCCAGCACCATAACCACTACACCACCAACCCCATGGTTGACTTTGACATTTATTCCTCCACAGAGAGAGAGAAAAAAAAAAAAAAGAATTCAAAGAAATATTGCCATGACATTCCTATCTACCATGAGTTAATGTGACCACGAAACACGAAAATAGGTTTTAGTAGCATTATAAGCATTATAATAAATGTATGTAGTTATATGCATGTTATATGTATATGTAATTGAATGTTACATTGATTGTATGCATGTAATACTGAAGCATTATAATAAATAAAATGTTCTGTTTAACAATTTTCGCCTATGACTGAACACGCAGCATGCTACAGGTTAATAAAATGGTGCTGCCAACGAGACCATCAGCGACGACCAACCTTTGAGCAGATTCTCACGCATGAATGGTTCTCAGAGCAGGTTGGTGCAAAACAACAGAGGAGACCTGAATATAATGAGCAAAGTGGCCATCTTAAACTTTGGATACATTGCATGTCCCTGTTAATGGGCAAAAACACATTTATTTGATTTATTATTTTTTTTGGTTCTGCAGGACATGAAGAAAAACAACAAAGTAAAACATATAGCTGAGAAAGTTGAGAATCCCCTCAGTACCTTCATCTAGAAGCCATGGCCGTGAAGGGGTGTGTGTCAATGTGCTAACACACTATCCTAAACAGAAGTGAGGTGTTCACCCCCTACAATGGAAACGAGGAGTGACCTGTGGTGTGGTGTTGTTTCCCACTCCCACCTCCCAAACCCTGACCAGATCGGAAGCTCATAATTTCTAATCCCAATATCAACAAGCCTCTTGACTCTTCCGAGGCCCATAAACCTGAACCATTTTAAGCAAATGTGAAAATAATCAAAATAAATAGGGGTATATTTTTTCATGTATACACACACTCACTCAACCACTTAATCCTACTAGGGTCGCGGGGAGGCTCTCTTCCGACACTGGGCGAAGGCAGGGTACATCCTGAACAGCTCGCCAGACCATCGCAAGGCCACACACACACACAACCATTCACACCTAGGGGCAACCTCAGATGTTCAATTAGCTCCAGAGTACCTGGAGAAAACCCACGCAGCCACAGGAAGATGATGTAAACTCAGAAACACCCAATCACGGAAGTCGAACCCAGGACCTTCTTGCTGTGAGACGGAGGTGCTGACCACTACTCCATCGTGCCGCCCTCACACACAGGTGGCCCTGACATGCTTTGACACAGAGACGTTAACAATTTTAAAAAAGACTACATAGTGCCTTCTAGAGGTCATTCTATGTCATAGCAACATCAAGATTTGTTTTTAGAGGGTAAATAATTTTATATTTTATCCAGTTTAATTTTCTGTAAAAGTAGCTCTATCAGTCTATTTTTGGAACTCACCAACATATTGTCAGGGGAAAACCCGGTAGATGTGATGCTCACAGGACTATAGCAAAGCAGTTTTTTTTTTTGCTTGTACCACCACCAACAATTAGTATGAGGTATTCTGGGAAATTCTAACTCTACCTGGTTTATCCAGGCCAAACGAAGGGCGGATTGAGTGAGTATTGTGTGCATGTGCGACTTGTGAGAATCAAAGAATCAATCAATTATTAATCACCTGGACACAAGACCAGCAGAATGAGAAGGAAACTAAGAATTTATTTATCAAGTGCAATGCTTAAAAAATAAAAACACTTAATGTACTGTATATGAAACATCATAGCAACTTCATCAGCGTAAAATCTCAACGCACTAAAGTCAACGTTGTTCAAAACGCCAGTGAGTAATAATCCCACAAAGTAACCCGGACTACCACAATAATACAGTATGACTGATGTTTTGGCAGTTGACAAATTCACAGGGGGAGGAAAAAATAAGCAGAGCTCCTTCATCACCCGCTGCCATGAAGCCCCACCCCACTTCCCCTCCAGGGTGGTGTGAGAGTGAGAGAGAGAGAGAGAGAGAGAGAGAGAAAGAGAAGAGAGAGAAAGAGAGAGAGAGAGAGAGAGAGAGAGAGAGAGGCAACATGCACGCTCCCTTCACAGAGTTCTGCACAAATACATTTACATTAACTGTATTAGTAACTGTTCATGCGCTTTGATCCCTCAATATCTCAAAGTATCACAGAGAGGAGCCCCTGAATATTAAAAGTGTTAAAAGATCTTCAGGAAAAGTCCAGAATAGTATATTATAGACTTCCAGCTTCCACAGTCATCTTGGCTGCAGGGATCACTCTCACTCCCCTCCACAAATCCGCTTAGGTCTCTGCATTCACAGCTCACAGCTACTGAAAGAACGCTGCTGCTTTAATGGAGCACAAGACCCAAGAAGACATTTCAGCTCCGGGCTCATCCTTGTTATTTCAACGCCAGCTTGTCAGTGGTTTCACAAATGCTAGCCAGAGGCTTTACCAGCTGAGCATATTGCTGCGGCCCAGAGTCATGAAGTAGACCTGACTCGCGCCTCCAGGACGTACAGAAGCGAAGAACACCTGTTGGATAAAAGGCAGGTACACTTTTTCAGACACACAGTCAGAATCCTGCGGGCATTCACCAGCTCTGCACGTGTTACTAATAGTGCTGGGCATTTCAAGAGGTTTCTTAACTAAGCACTCAAACAAGACGTGATTATTCTGGATTTTAAAAAGAACACTGAGACGCAGTGTCAACATCCTTTTTACACTAAATGGCAAACACTAGGCGGTCACTCAAATTTAATACGAGTCCATTAAAATGTCTGTAATAATAAGTCTACTGTAAGTCTAGGACAATGCCAGATTTTTTCAGGGCCAACACAGAACTACAACGACTTCCACTTCACATCTAGGGGCAATTTGGAACCCAAAAGTAGCCTAATGTGCAAAGTCTTTGGGAGGAAACCGGTGTATTCACTTTTACCTATAGAGACTACTAGGTTTCTGACATGGCGGCATTCTAATACAATACCAGCCTCTCACCTTGTCATTTCTCTCACACAGGAATTTAAGCCTTTGTGCCCTTTTGTGCATGAAGACACCATCCAGATGGCCTGTCTCAACCGAGCGGATCTCTATGGCCTTCTCACCCCAGCCCATGATCTGATTAGACCTGATGTATGCTGCAAAACAAAGGAGTTCATGGTCAAGATATTGTAATAACATATTATCTGATCAACCGTGTTAAGAGTGCATGTTCATGTGTTCAGCGTACCCACTGAGGTGGGCATCTCTCCCCACTGCAACACCACATCTTTGGTGATGCGCCCATACGTGTTCACGTACACTCCTTCGTCCTCATAGCACACCAGCAGCTCGATGCCATCGGTGTTGGGAAGGATGATAATGGCATGCGACTGGATGCTGGTCTGAATCTACATTAGAAAAGTGGAAGGGAAAAAAAAAAACTGGGTTAATTGAATAAATCAACCTCAGGGTACCTGTGAAACTGGAAACAATGACTACGTTGGGCATTTCATGTGCTTCCTGTCACAGCTTCCTGTTTTTGAGAACACTGCAGAAGTACACGGTGCTTACATGCGTGGGCAAATAGATGTCGTAAACAGCGCCTGAATCCACATCGACTGCATGAAATCCAGAGCAGGAGCCGTAGATCACCTTTAACCTCTGACCCTCCTCTACTGTCAGGTCCACTAGCAAGGGCTTGTGCGCGAGGTCTCCAAATGACTGCAAGACAATTTTAATAAAGAAATATTTGAAAGCAGGGATTAGAGTGTGTGTGTATGTATATATATATATATATATACACACACATACACACATGTGTATGTATATATATATA
>JAOUQZ010000026.1:4050217-4063516 GCA_028564935.1 Neosilurus hyrtlii
GTATGTATGTATGTACGCACACACACACACACTATATATTCAAGTTCTTTGACAGGAGGTGTTCCTGAATTTTTAATATCGTGATGCAGCATGAAAACGAGCCAGCCAAAGGCGCAGACTGAGAATTATATTAGACCAAGAATCATGACAGCAGACGAAAGATCCTGGCGCATGATTTCATGAGTCATTTATCAGTTTCTGGTTTACTGTGGGTTGGGATCAACCGATAGTTTTGTGTAAACCTTTATAAATGTGCTACAATTGACTATCCATTCGCATCATTACTAAACCACAATATCCCCCATCCTCCTTTTCTCCCCAAATTTACCACCAGAGAGGGGTGAAAGCATGCACATGCCCCCTATTTGATATGCAATGCTACCATGCGCATGTGTGTTTGGAGGCGGCCTAACACACTCAGAGTGACTAAGTGTATGCCATCCCTCACTTCCGTGAGAGCTCAGCCAATAAGCTCCCATGGACTACCGGTCACAGACGGCTGTGGCACCCACCCGGATACGAACTTGTGATCTCTGGGTTAATAGTCACGCACCCTGTTGATGCACAGCTCAGGAGCAAACCACAATAATCTAAGAACAGACGCAGTGCATCGACATTCTCACCTGAAGTAAACAAAGATGGCTGCGAGAGTGTTGCATCCGCTGTAGCCGTCACCAAGAGATTAAATGTACTATTGGTGTAAAAAAACGAATTCTCAGTCTACGTCTTCAGCTGGCTTTTTTTTTCTTTTTCGTGCTGCGAAATAAATTAGTGGGGGTTTTTTTTCTTCAACTCACCTTAAAGGCCATGAATTTATGATACGGCTTCGGCGCCCATGCATAAACCTCCACAGAGTGTTTCAACGCGAGCACCAAGAACTTGATCCTTTCATATTTAACTGCGAGAGAAAACCATTTGGAATGTTCTATATGATATGATGTACTGAACTTCACATTTGTATTATTTAACATGACACTTACTCAGCACAGCTAAGCTACGGTTTCTTAGTCCAGGAACCTTGAAACAGTACGTACCAACTTTGTAGTGCACACAACCCTCCAGTTCTCCCACTGTAGTCCACCCCTGCTTCTTCTCCACCTCTGGGTCATTGTGTAGGATCTTGTTCCTCAGCCAGGACAGATAATACACTCGCAGCTTGTTCTTTTTTCCTGTTACAAAACAAACACACTAACACTAAAGCAGTCTATACAACTAGAGCTGGAGTCCACTTTTTTTGTATACTGTACATGTATGATAAAATCAATTGCAGGCTCTGGATCTTTCACCTGATATTGTGACCAAGACATTAAGACCCTCCAAAACATCCATTTGCTGAAAACGGCGCCGGTTGATAAGGGGGTAAACTTTACCCTGCCCACTGCGGTCGAGAAGCAAAAGGCCACTTTCTGTCCCCACCAATAAGTTCACTCCTACAGAAGGGGATATGGAGGTTAACCAGAACTGATAGCAATCAGCTACTGTAATAACAATCACATTTCAGACCCTGATCATTTCACTGAAATCATCATATAACAGACCAACCCATGTTCAGCCTTGCAATAAAAAAAAAAAAAAAAAAAAAAAAAGAGGAATCAGCGTCTCTCTGTTAAACACTGCTGCATGTGAAATAGCTAGAATTTGACTTGAAACTTATACAGACAGGGATGCTATAGCTTTGACATTCTATATAGTAGATACTGCTTATAGGCAGGCGGTCTTTTTTTAATCCGTATTTAAATTCAAAGCATCCCTTTCCATCCCGTTTCCAAATCAGTCTTCAGTGGTAATATACATTGAAGACCTCCTTTTGTGTTTAATTGTGTTAGCAATTTAAAGGTACAGTGTTGTAAGATTTTGTGGTATCTATCGCCATCTAGTGGAGAGACTTGAGATTGCAGCCAAGTGACATTTGATTCCTGACCGCTCTGCTACAAAGCTTGTGTATCAGTAGAAATATCCTGGCGCAAGATGGCAGCCTCCATGAGAGGAGACCTGCTCCCCATGTGTATATAAACATCTTATTCTAGGATTATGAAACCTCAGTGACTTTTTTATGATAATAGAAATAATGAAAACTCTTCTAGTAGATCCCTCAAAACGTTTCACACTGTATCTTCAACTCTACTCTATTATTTCCCAGAAGCTTGCACAATACAATAATAGAAATCAGGCATATGCACAGGTTTAGATCTGGGCGATTGTTTAAAATTAATCAAGGGATCAGTTATGTACCCCAAAGTGCAGCACACAGGATCTCAGAATTGAACCTCTTCTTGTACTTGCGGATCTCTGGAGTGTCGCTTTGTGGCCGAGTGTTCACTGGGTTCACATTAACCACCGAGCCCTTACGCATCGGGTCTGGCCTTAGCGCTTCATGTAGCCGGCCGTCATTTCCGATGACTACTGCACAACAGAAACCATTCATCATGTTAGGTCATCTGCTCACAAATAAAATTCCAAATAACAATAGGAAGGACAATGGACTCATGGTGCCCATTGTCAGGACTCACCCATGTTGTTCAGAGAGCTGCCAGTGGAGGGCGATATTTGCAGAAGCCGAGGGTCAATGAAGGGAGTAAAGGAAGAGGAGGACTTGTGTTTTTGAAGGGAATTACTGCCAGAGAGTGCCTGAGGGAAAAACGCATCAGAAACAAATTATAGAGAATATATATGTATAAATAAATAATAAATTCTGGCATTGTCTGACTTGCAGTACAAAGTTTATAAAACTATTAAGTCAGCAATCCTTCAGAAACCTAGATTTCATGTTCTCCTAGCCATAAGATTTTTCTATCTGGTGTCCCTACAAGAACCAGTTCACGGATAAACCTACTAAAAATGTTCATTGTTAATGTCTGATGAAAAAGATTAGTGCAATGAAATAGCATTTAAACAATTACTCCAGCTCTGAAGAGGCACCATCAACAACAACAACAACAACAACAACAAACTTTAAAAAAATAAAAAATAAATAAAAAAATTATTAAAAGAATGAAGTTAAATTGTGATCTGAGAAAGAAAAAAAGTGATTGTTAAAAATGGAAAGCTGCAGGATGAATGAAAAGGGTTAAGAAACTGAAGAGTGTAGAGAGAAGTGAAAAACATGGAGGACACTAAAGCAAAACGAATTAGTTTTGTCAGTGTAAAGGGAGGACAATGTGGCCAAAAATACACATACAGTAAAAACACTTCATTAAAAAAAAATAAAAAATTAGTCTCAGTTTAAATCGAGGTTTTCCTTTCACTGAACTTGAGCCTTCCATGAAAAGTGGAAAAAAATTACGACTGGAGAAACTTTTGGGAGTTAAAAAAACAAAACAAAAAAAAAACCCCACAACAAACAAGCAAACAAAATCATCATAATAATGAAATTTAAAATAAAAAGACTTGCTTCCCTTGTGTTTCCTGTGACATGTTTCCCTGAGATTACTCTGTTTTAAACACCAACATGCAAAGCCACACAAATAAATAAATCCAACTGAATTTTTAGTTGTGTGAGATTCTAAAACCAGACCAAAAGCACCGAAAACAGCTCCCCTCAATCAAACGAAGCATCCCAAACGAGCCCATCATGGTGCTCATGACACTTAGAGCTCGCCTGTCACCCAGCATCGATTTGAAGGGCGCTGATGTGAATTAGCGGTGAGTAGTGAGAATAAAGCTGAGTAAAAGCTAGCCAGCAGTCCAGAGTGGTACAGTGGCTAAACATACCTCGCTGGCAAGCAGCCTCTCCAAGGCAGATTGGGGGGACATGGAGGGGCTGGTGTGACTGGAGGAAGGGGAGGAGGTGATGGAGGGGGAGGGGGAGTGATGGCTCTGTTGGATGAGATCGGGCAGCAGGTGAATACGGCCTGCGAAGCCATTTCGCTCCTGGTGGCCCAGAGCAGGACCGTGACCAGGACCAGGACCCGAACCAGGCCCGGGAACCAATCGGATTTTCTCTGCTACACTCTGGAATCAAAAACAGGCACAGCTGAGTCTGTACTCAGTAGGGGAAAAAGGGAGCAAGGGGGCCAGCAAAGGTATTATTCGGACTTGAATATATACGTCTCAAGCTGCGTGAGTGCTGTTTTTCCCCCCAGAGTACAACGGTACAAAAACAAACAAAACTAATCATTAAAAGTACATACAGAAGAAATGGATGAATGATGAAAACACAAGACAATCAAAACAATGAAAGAAGTGCAGTGCTCTCTCGTACCTGTCTGACAATTAAAGTGCCGTCTTTAGAGGGAGTGATGGCTGTGTTGCTTTCTGCTTCATCATGAACAATCATGGTCTTCACTGACTCAGTCTCACCATTGCTGACCTTGGAGGAGCTGAAGAAAAGCCACATACATGAGTTCAAATCTTTTAATACCAAGAGCATCGTAAAGGTGAACTGTGATAATATACACTGGTATATTAGTGTATATAGGTTTTCAAAGTGTAAGGCGTGCATCCCCTGAAGACGCCAGAGCATCTGTAAACAAAGATATTAGCTATCTAAAGCCACGCGAGAGGGAATGCATCAAGCTAATTAACATACAGCACGAAAGAATTTAGAGAAAGAAAACTGCGGAAATATTACAATAATTAGTAACTTTTCTGTGAGCTACACGGAAGGTATTGTGACGTACCGATTTTCACAGTCCAGGAAAGCACGCTCGGTCCTAATAACTTATAACCTTAAGTAAGTAAGTGCAGTTGCTTACACACTGCTGCTTGGCAGGAGGCCCACAGTCTTTGAAAACCCCTTGCGCTAGTCAAAGTCTGAAATCAAGAGCGCACCTTGCCCTCGAGTCCTCTGTTCCAGATGTCGACTCGTTGCCCAGCTCCTGTTCCACCTCATCATCCTCTTCCGAATCAGAGTCCTCACTGGATGAAGAGTAGTCTGTCACCTTGTGAGGAGGACGTGTCTCTTCAACTGCACGCACCTCATTGGCCAGTAGAGTGAGATCCTATGATTGGGATTAAAAGACTATAAAAACATGCATGTACAAGCAACACTAACAAAAACATCAGTAACCCTTATTTATTCATGAAACTGCCCATTTAGCGTTGATACTTGGAGCAGGTCCAGATGATAATGGTTTAAACTTACAGAGGGTCTGGTTGGTCTGACAAAGTCCTTCTTCTCCTCCGATTTTTTGCCTGCATTTTCTGGGCGTTGTTGTGGCGAGCCCTCAGATTTTGAAGATGCTACAGGAAAATCGATACAAATTGAGATGAGATTTAAAAAAAAACAAAAAAAAACATGCATTTTTGACATTAATCTAATGTGCATTTATAGAAAATGGCTCATGATTTCAGTCAGGTGTAGCAGCAGGAGCACTCACAGCGAACCCTGAACTTGTCCCCTGAACTCTGAGAGCTAGTCTGTGAACTGGAGTTACTGGAGCCAGATGAGCTCCCACTGCCAGGTCTAGCCAGCTTCTCCACCCGATCCCACAGTAGGCGTGGCTCCACGTTACTGACAGGAAGGTAATTGGGGAAAAGCAGAATGAATATTCCATATATCTTTGTATTATTTATTATGTATTATCTTCATCATCATCATCTGTTGACCATCTATATAACGCACATATAGAGGTCAGACCTTCCAGCGTTTCTCTGTCCAGGTTGGTTACTTTGCTGGTTGTTCTGGAGTGGGGAGTCTCTGCGGGACAGTACAGGTGACCTGGACGTCGTCCTCATAGGGACCTTTAAAAAAGTCACATCAGAAAATGTGCTTTAAAAAAAGCTAAACAAAAAGATGCACTAGTAATGAAATGTCATCCATAGGTGTTCATTGTTTATCGGGGTACTTTGAATCACATCTGGATCCATGAGAGATCTGGTTTTAAAATCTTGCAGGCATGGGTATATTTAATTTGGGAATTCTGACAGTGTTAGCTGTTCTACTGAATAGACTTTTTAATGATATGGAGAGTGAAGTATTACGGTGCATATACACAGGAAGCGATGAGCAAATCGCTTCACCCAGAAAGTGACACAGATTGCCTAGGTAACCCTCTTGCATGTTGCCCACTCTGTGTTTGGCAGAATCGGTCAATCAGTTGTACAAAACCTACTGACTAGGTTTGTATAAATCTTGGTGGATGGAAGAAGCTTGGGCCAAGGAAGAACCCATTAAGATCTAAATTATGTGGTGGGTCCATGAATTTGGTTTGTCTTTTTCTAATGTAGCAGATGACTGTGACAACAAATAACCAATGTAAAACTACAATCATTCCACATCACAATCCACACCCAGATGCATCATATGCCGTTTCAGCCTGTGACTGTACTTTGACATTTTTGTGGGATGTCCCATGTAATGAGCACCAAGTGGACCACTTAGCAGTGCTCCACTCGGGGGACAGATTCCATGTCCCTCGATTACTCTCACATGACCAATACACTCTGTGACATCACCTACTGACTGTGGGATATCCTAGGTAATGCGCAGACCACTTAGCGGTGTACACTCAACAGCTAGACTTCATGTCCCTCCCATCACAATGTCCCACCAGTGTGTCACATAACCTACAGTACTACCACTTACTAAGTATACATTGCCAAGAACTCCAAAGCCACGGCAGAGCCTTTACATTCAATGTAACGTTCCCCTGCTAATACCCCGCCTTAAAACTACAACATCCCCTGTGGCTCATGTTTAAACGTAACCAGTTTAATTAACGTCCGTGCTCACAATGATAGTGGGCTGAGGATATGCGCAGTACAGATTTTAATTTTCAATGGTTTTCGGTGGAGCAAACAAAACACCATGTCCTGATATCATGTTTCTGCCCCCAGATCTCTATCAAGGAATCTGTATGTCAAGCTTCCCATGTTTATATTTAGTAGTTATTATCTTTGAATCCTGTTTAAACCCTCGGCAAAAACACTTTTGGCTCTGTAGAAGTTCAACGGGGAAACCACGGTGCATATTGTTTAACTCTTCGGATCCTCTTGACACCCTGTCTAAATCCCCCATAGATCATAAGGCATTCCTCCGTGGAGGCACCAGACACACTCTGCGACAACTGATTTTGTTTTCTACCCTGGGACATTCCATCTGTGGCACATCTAATTCTAATGGTTTTTGAAAATATATAGTCAGTTCAGGAATACTAATACTAATAATTCAATTCGCTTGAGGTATGACCTACAAGCATCACATTTCAAGCAGGAAGCATCTGGAGCCTGCTCTTACCTTTGGTGGAACCTCATCACTGAGGGCTGTTTCAGGTATCTCGTGGCTCCGAGACTGTGAATGGGACAGAGGCTGGGGATGCTCAGGGCGGGCAGGGTGGTGTGGCTCCTGAGAGCGTAGATGGAGATGTGCAAAATTAGGAACTGGATCGCTGAACGAATGGGAACGGGACACAGGGGGAGCGGATGCGTTGTTCTTTAGAGCGGCCAGGTGAGACCACTGGACCTTGCAGACGGGGAAAGAACGGAAGGAGAGGGAGTGATGGGTTGTGAGGGGGAACAGAAGAAAAGCACCGACACAGTGAGACAGAAAGGCGTGATCACAGCCAGCAACACAAATGGAAGACAGAGACATTCCTTGGATTACCACCAAGTGTATAGTCATCTGAAATCACAACATCCAGTGCATTACTTAACAGATGGGAAAGCTGAGGAACTATCAGGCATTACCTGTGGTTCCATGGGCTTGTGCATGCTTGAGGACTCGGATGAGGAGTTCCCATTAGAATAGGGCTCAGATGAACGGGGAGGTATTGGCGGCTGCTTGGGTGGAGCTGTCTGAGGTGAGCCCTGATGGTTCTTACGGTATCTTTCATCAGCCTGGCACAAAGGACATAAATTGTGGAGATTAAATGGTGTTGACGAGAAACACCTCAATGTGAACTGACAAGCGTGCCAAGCCAGGAAACTGCATGCTGCTGTTTAGTTGCCTGGTTTACAACTCAGCAAGCTCAAGTAAGAGAGGGACAAAACAAACACTGCGTTAGGACATCACTGCTCTGGCTTATATTCAAGCCAACACAAGTTTCATGCTTTAAAAAAAAAAAAGAACCTTTGGGACATTTTTCTAAATATAGACACTTAAGTAAACAAGTTTCCCCGAGGAACAGATTCATGGCATGACATGCAAAACAAACATGAAGAAAAGGGAAAAAGTAGCATTTATAATTCTGGGATCAAACTGAGAACAATAACTAATAGTGACCAGCGTGGGTCAAGTTCCACTCCGTACATCATTCCATTCCTCATTTTTAAACTGTGGGTTTAGTTTATACAAGAAAGCAAGACAAGACTTAATAGGAGGCAGGGTGTAGGTTTTTTCATTCCGGTTCATGGTGGTGGTGAGCACTATGGTTTTCTTTCTGGCTGAAAAGTAATCCAATTAAAACACAGTCTTCCACTGACATGGTGTCCAGACTAGCAGCACAGCTGAGACATCAGCTTAAAGGAAATCGGTCGACTTAAACATGCATGAGTGCTGAACACATCAAACCACGCCTTAGACTCCGGCAGCACGCACTTACCAGAACAAAGTACCTACACGGACATCTTTATGTCCTGCAACAACTGTGCATTGCACATGCATGGTACTCCATATAACACTACTCACCCACCAGAGGTCAGGACTCTACCATTCCATATATGGTAAAGGACTCTGGTACACGTCTTTTGATTTGGCCTTATATTTAAGCATTTATTTAGTTAATTAAAAATATTGTTAATGTGGACATGTTTAAGCACCCTTCTTTTATAATTATTTCATTTTCCCGTTTTCCTCCTAATTTTCAGTCGTATCCAATTTCCACCCCTTCAAGTGTTGTCTCCATATCACATACAACCACCTGCCTCTTCACATGCCTCTTTCGTGACATGCGATGCTGCCACCCGCCTCTTTATGAACAGCTGCGCATGCACATTTGACGGCAGCCTAACACACTCGGAGGGAACGCGCTATCTGTCCCTTCACACGAATGAGCACACCGATGCCCATGATTGGATGGTGATCGCTGTGAGTGACAGGGACGTGCGCGTATGCCATCCCTCCCTCCCGTGAGAGCTCGACCAATTAGCTCCCCTGGACTCCCTGTTGTGGATGGCTACGGAAACAACTTGAATTCGAATGTGCGTTCTGTATGTTGATAGTCACACACCTTGTCATGTTCCACTCAGTAGCACTTATTATTATTATTTTTTTTAAATTATTATTATTTTGAAACCAATTTTCTTTCACATGTTCTTTTGAAGTGTTAGGTCGTAGCCGCAGTGTTTTCTAAAGTGGTCTTTAAAATAATCTATCCTTATAGCAATCACTGTCTCTGCTTTCACAGAGTAATGTAGATCTCAACCCCTTGTTTTAGATTGTAAAATGGTTGCCATGTCAGTGGAAATAGAGTACCATGGTAATGCTGTATTAAATCACTATCAAATGTATTTTTTAAGCCAATAATTAAGCAAAATGGGATGAGGTGGACAAATAATAAACAATGACAATGGTGTATGTTTAAACAAAAGTACCCTAAGAAAACCAAATTTCCTCTGCTCCCACCAGCACACTTTTACTCAACTGCTAGTTAAAAACTGTCTTCACATGCAAAACTGAGCTGAGGTTAGCTCGAGAAGCCAAAGTAGCAGCAGGCAACAGTGGGTGGACCAAGGGGATGGGGTTTCACCTCTGTGACTGGATGGGCTTCAGAGACAGGGCCACTGGCTGGCGTCGACTGGATGAGGGGATCGTCAGTCCTGTCCGTCTCAATCACTAGCTGTGTGACTAAAGCACTCGAGTCCACTGCTACACTTTCACTCTGTTCCCTGCACTCTTCAGTAAGGGCTTTGCTCCCATCTACATCTTCATTCTGCTCTATGTCCGGATTTACACTTTGGTCAGTGTCAGTCTGATGTGGAAGATGTGGAAGTGGTGTGCACTCTTCTGTGTTACAGTAAACAGCGGGATCAGGGCCATCTAAGGGACGTGCTTGGGGTAGTTTTGCCCACTCGGGCTGAGCTGTGAGGGAGGAAGTGCGCTGTTTCGGGCCGTGCTGCAGAGAAAGCAGGTAGGCCTGCTCCTGCTGGAGCTGCCGCTGCAGCCGCTCCGCCTTCCGCTGCTCCTCCAGTTCCCGCCATTTGAACTCCTGAGCACAGAGCGCAGCTCCATGAAAAAGCTCCACAGTTATTGCATAAATTCCATGGAGTGTCAACCCAATTACATGCTTAAGAATACCATTATATACTGCCAATACAATATGTTGTTAGTTATTTGACTCCGGATGAAATTAGCTTTCTGTTGCTTAGAAATGTTTTACTCGTGTTCGAGAGCAGAGGTTCCCAACCCTGGTCCTGGAATATGCATCAAACCACGCCTTAGACGAGGGCAGCATGCACTCACCAGCACAAAGAACCTATGCGGACTTGCCCAAGTCCTGCAGAAATTGTGCACTGTGCATGCATAGTGCTCCATGTAACACCACCCACCCACCAACCAACCCACACAAACGGTCAGCCCCCATCCATATATGGAGAGCGACTCTGGTTTGCATCTTTAGATTTGAGCTTATAGAAAAAAAACTCATTTAATTAATAAACACTGTTGATATGGATGCACTAAGGCACCCAAGTCTTAAATATTTTATCAATTGAATTGTCAGAATTTTTAAAAACTGAGGTGGCATGATGGAGTAGCGATTAGCACGTCTGCCTCACAGCAAGAAGGTCCTGGGTTCGAGTCCCAGGCTTGGTGAGGGTGTTCGTGTGTGGACTTGCAGGTTCTCCTTGTGCTTGCATGGGTTTCCTCCGGGTACTCCGGTTTCCTCCCACAGTCCAGAGACATGCATATTAGCCTAACTGTTTTTTCCAAATTGACCCTAGGTGTGAATGTGAAAGGTTTTGTATGTGAGTTGGTCCAGCGTGCTGTTCAGGGTGTACCCTGCCTTCGCCCAGTGTCGGCTGAGATAGGCCTCCCCGCAACCGTAATAGGAATAAGCAGTTTGGAAAATGAGTGGGTGAACTCTGTACTGTCGGGTCTGCGAATTGATTTTGTTCGGGTAAAGAGGTCTCCGACTGTAAATCCTTCGAGAACTCCTGCTCTGGAACACACTGTCCTAGACACTGGCAGTCTAAATGGTATTAAAAATGTCGTAGCTCTGATCATTGAGTCAGTTAACGTCTGTAAAATGAGACACAATGGTGAGAAAAATTATTTCAGGCAGCAACTTTACACCAAAACACTCTTCCAAACACCAAACTATCACCTTTCATGCTTCTTACAGCGGATCTAAAATAAACATTGTACTTGTTTATTCACTGACGGATGGATATGGGGGATGGATATGGGAAGAAATGAGAAAAGGTCAACAAAAACCCTGAGAGAAGCGTTTAACTTTGTTTGGGGTAATCCCATATGAACTCATTTCCACTTTCTCCCGCGGGACACTGTGCAGGCTGTTTACAACATAAACATCTCGCCGCAAAGACAAGAACAATGACTCTGGCATAACCACGGGGGAAAAAGGAATAGTAGGAAATCCCCTGGTCTTCCTGCTGGGCATTTCCTATGGCCATGTCATGAGATTACTTGTATGCGTGTGCGTGAAGATATATATATACACACACATACATACACTTATATATATATATATATATATATATATAAATATTTAGCAGGTGCTAGTCAGTTCTAATGCATCAGAATTTACCTGGTTGATATGAGAAGGAAAGGGGAGGATTCTTACCAGTAACATGGCCTGTTCATGAAGCAGCTGCTGCTGAAGGATCTCTAGATGCCTCTGCTCCTCTTCCAGCTGACGGCGGATATATTCCTGCCAATCAGATGTGTCAAGGTTGTTTGATGTGTGATCAGATTACTTGTGCAATGAAAGTACAAGGAATGTAAGCTATAATTTAAGTAAACAAACAAACAAAAAAAAAAAGCACTTCGAACACAAACCTCAGCCAAGCCTAACATTGACCCACGTAAACCAAAATCTCAAAAAATTTATAGCTCACAATATTAAAAAAATTAGATATAATTTATAATATAAAGGAGTCTTCCCTGTTCCTCTCATGTCAGACTTGCAGCCACCAAGCAGGTTTAATATAATGAAAAAAGCGTCTTCAGTACCGTCACTGAAATCCAGAGGGTAGTAAGCAATAAGCTATTCAGGGCGGCACGGTGGCGTAGTGGTTAGCATGTTTGCCTCACAGCAAGAAGGCCTGGGTTTAGTTCCCGGGCTCGAGGCATTTCTGTGTGGAGCTTGCATGTTCTCCCTATGCTTGAGTGGGCTTCCTCCAGGTACTCCGGTTTCCTCCCACCGTCCAAAAAAAAATACACAGTTCCAAATTTGGTGCTTGAATTTGCCCCCAGGTGTGAGGGCGAGTGTGAATGGTTGCATGTTTTTGCCCTGCAATGGCCTGGAGAGCTGTTCAGGATGTACCCTGCTTTCGCTCAGAGTCGGCTAAGACGGTCGCCAGCCTCTCTGTGACCCTAATTAGGATTAAGCGGCTTAGAAAATGAATAAATAAATGAATGAATCCAAAGTTACCATCTATATATAAAATACAATGTGTTCACTTACCAGCTACCACATACATTAGCGTCACCTTTTATTTTTAAAGTGTTTGGAAACTCTAAAACATGCCATGATATCCTGTTACTCTCGAGTCTAAAGAGATACAAAAGCCAAATTCCCGTACTCATTCCACAAAGTGAAGATTACAACAGAGGTTCTCACAGTAAGGTCTGTGACATCAACCTCCCCCTTATTTTGTGACAACACATATTAAGTTCTCGTAGTTTCTGATTTATTTCATTGCTCCCTTGATGGAATGGGTTTACACGGGAAACAAGTAGCCTGTAAATCTTGCAGTGGGAAAAAACTCTGAAGCGGCAATAAACAGCTGCATTAATATTATTATTCACATTTAATGAGCTAAATGTTAATATATAATTCCTCTGACTATGTTCATAAGACTCTACTGCTGGAGTGCTTAGAATTTATTTCAGACTTTATGAAGACCTCATCTACAAAACATCTGATGCCTGTATATGAGAATACCTAATAAACTAGGAGCACTCAGAGCGCAAACCTCCATTAAAACAAAAAGGCACACACCACCATCTGCTGTGATATCAACTTTCAAAAAAAAAAAAAAAAAACAATTTCATCTCATAATGTTAAAGAATCCTTAAAAAAATTTCCCGGATCCAGAATTTGACTCGGATCATCTCCAATGGGCATACTCTTTCCATCAAAAATAAATTATACATACATACATATATATATATATATATATATATATATATATATATATATATATATATATACAAACACACACACACACACACACACA
>JAOUQZ010000026.1:4063616-4079439 GCA_028564935.1 Neosilurus hyrtlii
TATATATATATATATATATATATATATATATACACACACACACACACACACACACACACACACACATTACATATACACACACTTCCTGTCCTCTAACCACAAATGTAAACACCTGGGGTAAATGAGACACTTCTGGAACTCTGACTGGTTCGATGGTCAGATGGGGGAAAAAAAACAGCAGAACTTAACAATAAACACTTGAGAAGGATTTGGCATAAAAAGAAAGATGGATTTACAGAAACGAAGGCAGTCTGCGCTGTTAATTATAGTGGCGCTTCTGTGATGTTATGGGGCTGTTTCTCCTCTAAAAAGATCCTGAGAACCTTTGGGTAGAATGCAAAGCATCACCAGACAAAAATAAAGTCTTTCTACTTCTGCCAGAAAACTACAACTGGGTCATAGTTGGACCTTACAGCAGGAAAAAAAAAAGGTTCCAAATCCAAACAAAATGCTTAAATGACCACAGGACCAAGCTTGTGACATGGCCATGTCAGTCCCCTGACCTGCAGCCTATTGCGAAACCTGTGAGTCAAGCTGGAGAGAGGATGTATTACACTGGAAGGGAGATAGTGAGAAATTGACTCAAATCTTTTGCTCTGTATTCTACAATCTCAGTACCATTATGTTGGTAAAAGGTGGATTGGGAAAAGTAATAGGTGCAGGGGTGCCAAAATTATGAGGCGGGCTCTTTAAAAATATAGATCTAATTTTATAGAAGTTTCTTAAATAAAGTACCTTCAAATATTGTTTAACTGTATATTCCATATTGAATACATTTTTGTTTACTGGAATCAGTACAGCACTGATGCATTTTTTAACATTATAAAACAGAATTCCTAAATTTGGCATCAACCATAAAAAAAATTGTTACGTAACTCAAATTTCTTGACTAAGTGGCTGGATTACCTGTTCCCGATCATTTCGTCTCTTCTCCTCCTCCGCCCTCCTGCGCTCGTCCTCCTCTTTGCGCCGTCGTTCCATCTCCTCTATTCTCCTTTTCTCCTCCTGCTCCCGTCGCCTCTGCTCACGCTCCTGCTGCCTTCTCAGCTCTCGCTCACGACGCTGTTGCTGGAACACACCAGGAGGGGGCAACATTGAGTACACATTGTGTGCAGGGAACGCAAAGCCATGCAATTAAATCCAAGTTGGCAAGTGACCGACATGCTACCTGGGGGTGTTTGTTTTGATTTTCCTAAACTTTTGAGAAGAAACAAGGACAGAATGACCTTCCTAGTCTCCTGTCTGTCTGTGACCTTCTTTTAGACGCCAAGCTTAAACTCAATTACATTAAAGAGATTTGGAAAGTTTGCATAAAATCCCTCATTCTGATTAAGCTATGCACTGAGGGCACTTGGGTTTCCGACTAAAAAGGTGAAAATATGAGACAATATCTACAAGTGGCTGAAAGTTCCTTCACATGGTGGCGAGGCTCTCCCTTAGAAAAGGGTGAGAAGCTCGGTCATCCGGGAGGAACCCGGAGTAGAACCGCTGCTCCTTCGTGTTGAGAGGAGCCAGTTGAAGTGGCTCGGGCATCTGGTTAGAATGCCTCCTGAACGTCTCCCTGGTGTGGTGTTTGCGGCATGTCCAACCGGGAAGAGACCCCAGGGCTGACCCTGAACATGCTGGAGGGACTACGTCTCTCGGCTAGTCTGGGAACGCCTCGGTGTCCCCCCTGAAGAGCTGGAGGAAGTGGCTGGGGAGAGGGACGTTTGGACCTCATTGCTGAAGCTGCTGCCCCCACGACCCGACCCCAGATCAAGGGGATGAAGATGAAGACAAGACAATGGATCAGAAACTTTAATTTCCTGATGTCTAGACTATATTCCACAATTCCTCAGCATTTCTTGGTTTTGCCTCAGAAACAGCAGTTTTGATGTCACCCTACAGCTTTTTAATTGGACTGAGGTTGGGAGACTGGGCTGGCCTCTCCATAACATTAATCTTGTTGGTCTGGAACCAAGATGCCGCTCGCTTACTGGTGTGTTTTGGGTCATTGTCTTGTTGAAGCACCTATTTTGGGGCATTTCCTCTTCAGCATAAGGCAACATGACCTCTTCAAGTATTTTGATGTATCCAAACTGAACCAATTGTCCCTCATATGCGATAAATAGGCCCAATACCATAGTATGAGAAACATCCCTATATCATGCTTCACTATCTTCAAAGTGTATCATGGCTTGAATTCAGTGTTGGGAAGTCTTCTGACAAACTGTCTGCGGCCTCTAGACCCAAAAAGAACCATTTTACTTATATCAGTCCACAAAACGTTGAAAGTGTTCTTTGGCAAACTGTAACCGCTTGAGTACATGTCGCTTTTGCAACAATGGGACTTTGCGGGGGCTTCTTGCTAATAGCTGGGCTTCACACGGGCATCTTCTAGTTGTTACAGTACTCACAGTTTAAGTTTAGATCATCTTGGATCTAATTAGAGCTGGTCATTGGCAGAGCTTTCACCGATTTGGCTATTCTTCGATCCATTCGAATGGTAGTTTTCTGTTTTCTTTCTGGCTTTTGTTGCCATTTTAAAGCATTTGAGATCATTTCTGCTGAGCAGCCTATAATTTTCTGAACTTCTTTATGTCTTCTCTCCAATCAACTTTTTAAACAAAGTTTCTGTTCTTCTGAACAATGTCTGGAACGACCCATTTTGCTCTGGTGTATACAGAGAGTAAAGCACTATGACCAGCATATACAACATTAGCTGCCTTTGTTTGTCGGTAAATAAGGGCCACTTGTTTAATATTGTTTTTCACAGACTGATTGACCTGAATAATCACACTACACAGTACACACTGCTATTATTTTGAACATGCCCCTTTCATTTAATCATTGAAAAACATGTATTCAGGAGCAAGCAGGTCATGATTGTTGGGTCTCTTGGTTTCCTATTACTCTACTGCGGCTACTTCTCAATTATTTACCATACAGAAATATTACTTCTACCAAAAACACAGCGTGATTTGGTTAGTGATTTTGGACTGCTAATATTCTGAACACAACAGTATATGAATATAGTGCCTTTGGGGGCACATCAGAATTTTTACTTGGTTGCGCATCTCTTGCTTACAAGCCTTGCAACCCACTGACATCATCAAACTTCCTGCATTCTACGTTTGTGATGCTTTTCCTAACTTGCACCACAACTTCTTTCATTTGTTCTTTGTTTTGGAACGTTTCTTCATCAGAAATGCATGATCCAACCTTCCGATTTTTCCTTTGGTGGTTTGTTTTGAGTCACTGTCTTGCTGGATAAAGTTTCAACCAATTAGATTGGACGGATTTCTCTGTAATTTGGCACACAATGTTTCTACAGATTTCTGAATTCATTCTGCTGCTAGTCATAAGTTACATCATCAGTTCATTTAATGAGTCTATTCCAAAACTAGTCACGCAAGCCCAGGCCATGACACGACCCTCCATGGTGCATGTTTTGGATCATGAGCAGATCCTTTCTTTCTCCAAACTTTGGCCGTTCCATCTTTTAGCTAGAGGATTATCTTGGTTCCAAAACTTCTCCCAGAAGAATCTGGCTGAAATTCTGGCTGAGGATCCATCATCTATTATTTATCTACTGATCTCAAACCCAAATGTCCTAACACAGAGCAAAAGACTTGTCCTTGTTGTTCCAATTCCATTCTCAAGGGGACTATTTCACACAAGATCACAAGCTGCGATTACCATTCATAAAAATGAGGAGCAGGTTTCGAACTGTGTTTTGAGCTTAAACGGACTCTTTGCAGAATCTACTCCACCCTCACCTCCTCCAAGCGCCTCCTTTGCTCTTTCTGCTGCTCTATCCGTTTCTGGCGCTCAGCCAGCAGTTGGCGCTTGTACTCTTCCTGCTCGCGGAGCTGTTGTTCCTGAAGTAGCTGCTGTCTCTTCAGGGCCTCTGAGCGCTCCTTGTTTTCCTGCTGTAGCCGGATGAAGTCCCGCCGCAGCGTCGACTCACCGGGTACATTCACTATAGAGCTGTGAGGGGAGAGAAAGAAAGAGTAAAGGTGAAGACACTACGATCACCTGAATGGCAGTTACACTTATCCACTTCACTATGTTGCTCCTGGTTTTTAAGTGGTAAAAGGGACGGGAATAATAAGCGCACTACATGATCTGATGGTACATTTTGGTTTATTAATCCTAATTAGGGTTGCGGGGAGGCTAGCGCCCATTTCAGCCAATTCTGGGCAAAGGGTGGGGTACACCCTGAATAGCTTGCCAGACCAACACACATGCAACCATTCACACTCACACCTAGGGGCGATCTGGAACAGCCAATTAGCCTAGTGTGCATGTTTTTGGACTGTGCGAGGAAACCGGAGTACCCGGAGGAAACCCATGCAAGCACAAGCAGAGAACGCAAACTCCACACAGAAATTCCCCAAGACAAGGAATCGAACCCAGGACCTCCTTGCCGTGAGGCAGACGTGCTAACCGGTGCGCACCGTGCCACCGATTCTGGTTATTACTGATTTAAAAAAAAAAAAAAAAGCATGTTAATATGATGCTCCCACCAGCATGCTTCACGGAGAAGATTTTGCTCTCAAGGTGAGGTTTGGTGTTGGTTATCCACCAAACGTACCACTTTCCATTTTGATCTCATCAAAATAAAGAACACTTCAACTCTCATATTCCACCTCTCCAACTTACGTGGAGATTAAAGCATGCACTCTGTGGAATATGCAGATGATCCACGCTGGTGCCTTGCAGCAACACACTGATCTGTTTAAGGGATTTATGGGAGCCCTCACACCTTGGCTTTTTACCTGAGCATTACCGGCTCCGTAATGAGAGACCGAGCAAAGAAAATAAATAGTCAGTGATCCGGTTTAGCAATAACAGTACCTGGGCTCTCCTTCCTGCTCTGGAGCCTCATCGTCTTCATCTTCACTTAGACTCCAATCATACTCCGTCTCATCTGCAAGTAATTCAATAACTTCTAAATAAGCTTGTTTAGAACTTCCGCAGGTATAGTTATATAATATACAATACATTATGATCAATGTATCATAGATTATTGACGTTTATGTGAAAACAATGAACAGGGATACTAAGAATGATCTAGGACCGGACCTTTCTCCCCCCTCTTCTTGCGCGTGTGGTCGATATGGTCCTTGAGCTGGATGCGGACCTGCCTCTCGTTCGGCTGGTCTCTGATGAACGGATGCTTTAGGAGCTGATCGGTCGGTGGCCTCTGGGTATAATTCTTCACCAAACAGTTCTCGATAAAGTTGATGAACTTCTTGGACCTGGTGAAAGGAGACAACAGCATATTACATATAACACGACCAAGGAGAAAAAAAGTGAACCTTGTTTCTGCATGTTGCCATGAGCCGCAGTTTTAGGAAGACTATCAGTTCCCAGTGAGAAAACGAGATCAGCCTTGAAACTGGCAAGGATGTGCTTCAACTTCCTGGTGTGGAGTTTTATTGCTAAAGACAGAGGAGCTGCATTTTCAGAAGGTTGTATCATGGAAATTGTGAGATCACATGTGCGAGAACTGAGATCAGACCGCCATAGTTAGAAGAAGCACAAGGAAAGACCTTTGTTCTGATTTAATCCATTATTCTATGCCAAGCTATAGATGCCAGGCTGTTAATGTGATACAATCACTATGGACAAGATGTATATTAACTTAGATTTATAAAAATAAATAAATAAATAAATAAACAAATAAACCATTTCCACATAAGGCTCCTTTCAGCATGTTTCGGCTTCCATAACGCCACTATTATATTTAGATAATGCACTCATAGTAGTGAAACCCATCAGCACATTCTTGACATTCTGGGCAGGCATTAAAGCTCCAGGACCAAGTAGCAGACGACCTACAAGGTCAGATGTTGTGTAAAGTCGGCATAAAGTTTGTTTACGGATGAGCTAAAGTGTAGATAAAAACATGCAACTTTTCAAGAATCCTACCATTTCTTGGACTTGAGCCGAGGTGGTGGATTTCTTGGGATGAGGAAGAGAGCTCGCATTGGGTGCATGTCACAAAGGGCTGGACAGGAAAAGAAGCACATATTTACAAACTCCTCCTGACACGAAAAAGTAGCACCCAGAGGAGGAGATTTCAGTAGCCCAGGCACTCAGAGCTAGACTTCCAACCAGAACAAGTGAGTAAAAGCTAATGCGCTTCACTGCCACGCAACATACCATGCTGCTGTAACTAATGCTACTTTCACGTGCTATCGGAATTATGCTACTTTCCACTTGTGAAGTCGGAATTACGAGTATGTCACCTTCAAGTGCTCTGTTGCTGGTCCGAATTGAAAAAAATAATGGGCTTAAAGTTAATGCATATTACTATGGTATTAATGGTTAATGGTATTACTACATTTAGCCACCTCATGGATAAAGACAATGGTCAATGTCTTGCCTAAGGCACAAACATGCTACATTAGAGTCTATTTTGAATACATCTTACTCTTCTAATATATCAGTGCACATAACCAGCTTACTAGTTTGGTACTATATTGCATATGTAATATCTAATATAATAACTAGTTATCATTTTGAAAAAGGCTAAAAATCATCGCAAATATAATAAACCAGATAACTATTTATTTATATATGTTATATAATAATTGTTAGCTGATTAATTATAGTGTACTACTGATGATTTTTAGCCTTGAATTTTCCTCCTTTTCCACATTGGGCCAGATAAAAATATGGTCTGACCACCCCACCATCATATGTACACACGACTATATACAGTATAATAAACACCAATATATAAAAATACATACGGGGAGCTCCCTCGGCCATTTCAATAGCAGTGATTCCGCACGACCACAGGTCACTCTGCACAGAAAGACACAATTAGAGGTCCTGATGATAGCCAAAATAACAATACTGACCACAGAACAACTTCCAGATCTATTTTAAATGACATCACTTTCCAACAAAAGACCAATAGTGAACCATTACTGAAGAGAGATAATATGTTGGTGGATTATACTGAGGAATAAACATACTCTGTAGTCGTAGGTCGCATCAGGGTTCTCGTCACAGGCAATGACCTCAGGTGCCATCCAGTAAGGCGTGCCAATGAAAGTGTTCCTCCTGCCGACTGTTCGGTCCAACTGTGCACTCACGCCAAAATCGACTGGAGAATGTGGTGAAGTGGACAACAGAATAAGCAAAACATGATTTGTGCAGAAAGGAACGTTTGTTTAAATATAACAGCTAACATAATTGCTATTTTAACATCCCTCACCTAGTTTGACCTCGGCGTTCTCGGTCAGCAGGACGTTTTGGCCTTTGATGTCACGGTGGATGACATGGTGTGCGTGTAAATGGGCCAGACCCTGAATAGACAAGGTAAAGGGAACACATGATCCAGAAGAGCATTCAGACTGGCAGATTTAATAATGCACAAATAAGGGGTATTGCATAAAGACTAGATGGGCTTAACTGTCAAACACTTTAATAAACAAAAGGATTTCTCAATACATATCAACATAATGATGCTGTGCTGCGTCTCAATTTATGTACGTATTCTTGAGTGAACAAATGAATGTTTATTTTGAGTATGTAAAAATAGTCAGGAAACAGTACTTATAGATAGTAAACAATGACAAAATAAATCACTTAAATAATTAAATAAAATCTCTTAAGAAATCTAATAATAATAATTATAATAACAATAATAATAACAGCAACAATAATGAAAGTAATGACAGTAATAATACTACTCCTAATAATAATAATAATAAACACTGAAAAGTATAAAGCAAATGAAATTACCTGTAACATATTTGAGAAGTAGTGGGAAGAGGAATAATCTTATTTAATCCCACCTTATACCTATTAATTGATAATTTAGAGAACATCTAAAGTTCACACAGAAACACCCAAGCCAAGCACTCAAACCCAGGGCCTTCTTACTGTGAGGAGCACACGCTAACCAGTGCACAATGAAAAAATTGCTACAAAATGTTGATTACGTTTGCTTTTAAAGTTCCTGTAGCACAGGGGTCACCAACCCTCTTCCTGGAAATCTACCATCCTACGGGGTTAATCTCCAACCAGAATCTAACACTGCTGATCAAGAACTTAAGTCAATAATCAGATGGTCAGGTGTACATGATTCAAGCTGGAGCTCAAGTCTTCAGGAAGGTAGCTCTTCAGGAACAGGTTTGGAGACGCCTGCCTTATAGCAGGCCTGTACATAAAAACAATTACGCGCCTCAGATTCGGTGGAAATCATACCTTACCTTCCGTAAATCATTAATAAGTAAACTAATCACAGTAGGCAAATTGAGACAAAGCGCTGATCTCTGAATCGGATTTGAAAAGCCAGTGTGTGATTATATAATACATCTAAAAGAGGTTAAACAGTGTGGATCTCTTTGCACTTGGCTCTATGACGGGATTGCCTTAGGAATACACTGTTCTGGACCAAAAGAAAGTCTGCACTTTGTATATAATTACATAAAAAACTAATATATAATGTAACACAGAACCAAACATCGAGACTGAAGAATAAAAAGGTGTCAGACCTACAACAAAATACAAAAAGGAAAGTACCTAAAACTTAGAGACTGCAGGAGTAGAAATTTGTTTGTTTGTTCGACTTGGGACTGGATGTTTTTTTTTTTTTTTACTCCCACCTGGTCTATAATTGATGCTGATTTCACTGTAAGCTTTAAAAGCATTACCATCTGCTTCCAATCCCATGCTCTTCTACCATTGTGTTTATAGTGCACTGGTGACAGAAAACAGGAAAAAAAAGGGTTGGTTCAATCTACTCACTCGGAGGATCTCTCGAGAAATGTAGGCGATCCAGTCTTCCTTCAGGCCGTTCTTCGTGTTTTTCACCAGGTCTGTGATTGAGCCGGCTCCACAGAATTCCATCACCAGCTACGACGAAACACAATACGTATATACATGGAGGCATGCTGTTATAGGACAAGGATCAGTGACGTAGTGGTGCCATTTATTCTCATGCAAAGTGTTTGATTTAAACTACAATTTCGAATTCAGCAACAGACATCTCTTCTGAATTTCCTGTATCTGAAAGCTTGGCGACCATCTGGAGACTATTCATTTTAATGCAGCGTCTCCTTCATTAAAAGAATCATCCACTACGTCAGTGATTAGAAGTTTTCATTATTAAATTATATTTTTATCATTAATTTTACATTACAGCTCGTTCAGTTACTGTAAAAATTATTCAATGCCATCGACACACATTCTATACTCATCTCACGCTCTACAAACTGCAGAATAAATGACGATTATGTTCTCATCCTGCATGGGTAATAGTGCACCTTGTACTCACCCACAGCTGGTCGTCATGCCCTGGGGGGCTCTTCTTAATAAACGCTCCATAGTATGTGGCAATGTTTCTGTGATGTGAATATTTCTTGAGCATGTTGATCTCCAGTTTAATCTCTTCCTCTTCATCCTAAAATCCCATTAAAGAAGAGACACAGCTAAGCCTGACATAATTAACATGGACACTGTTTGTGCTAACACTATTTACGTTGGCACTACAGGGGTCTTCTGTGATCGGCCTGTGACAGATGGATCCACGTAATGAGATGAGAAACGTTTTTCTTTCAGTGCTAAGCAATCTGTGATGAACAACCTTCTTCGAAATTGGCGGAATTTGGTTGCCTTCCACTCAACCTCAAAATGGCACTTTCATTACAAAGACTTAAAAAGCAAAAGCGCGTTTAATCATGGCTAATAAAATTAAGGGTTATTGATTAGCATGGTTTTTGATGCGCTGGCATCCAGACATTTTTCGATGCGGGATGGATAAATCAACGCCAAGAATTTCCTAATGAACACAGTGAGGAAAGTAAAGGAGCAGGACTACTTTATCTGCCAAGCCTTTAAAACTAGATACACTTCCTTCTTTGGAATGCTTTGTTCTTTTAGCTCAAACCCAAACAAAACCTACAGTCGAAGCATGCTTTGACCTTAAATGATACGTATTACAAAGTTGACTACTCTGGAAAATCCAGCTGGCAGACCTTCAAAGATGGACTGTCCGAGTCTCAAAAACAATGACCGTTCACCCGGACGCAGACAGCAGATCCACCCAATTATCCGGTGCCATTACGAAGTGAAAAATGCCATTGACCACAGCCGAGCTCTCGACTGCTTTGCCGCTCATTAGGGTTAATTCAAAACACACTGCTCCTCTGTGAGTCATGTGCACTATGGATGAAGCATGCTTTCACAAAGGCGTTCTGTCTAATGCAAGCAAATAACCTCGTTTACCCCTGCCAGTCTCCAAACTCTGAAATTCTGGTCTGGGAGGGAGGGCTAAGTCATTATTCAAGCTAGAAGAATAACTGCTGATATTCACTTGAAAACCAACAAAACAGCAAACAGTCCATTACTTCACAACAAATCCTTCCTCAGGGTAGGTTTACTGGAATATCAGTAAAGCCCGCTGTTAAAGATTAGTGCTGAGAACAGAGACATTTTGTCAACTAGCCATCCGTCAGCAGGATTTGAATCAGAGCACATTTGCTATCTCTGGTTTGTTTGCTAATTGGTTTGGGTTTTACCCTGTATACAATAGAATGAACCAAAGACCAGGTGGGCGGGAAAGGGTTAAATCTTATACAAAAAAAAAAAAACCCTAACCCAAGACCTTTAAGATATTACTCTCTCACTCACTCATTTGCTGAAGCACTAAACCCTATTAGGGTCACAGGAAGGCTGGTGGCTATATCAGCCAACACTGGGTGAAGGGCAGGGCTCACCCTGAATAGCTCGCCAGACCATTCCCGTGCAACATACACATAACCATTCACACTCACACTTAAAGGCAATCTGGAACAGCCAGATGGTCCAATGTGCATATTTTTGAGATGTGGGAGGAAACCGGAGTACCCAGAGGAAACCGACACAAGCACGGAAAGCACGTGCAAACTCCACACCTAAACAGTCAAGTCCGGAAAACAAACCCAGGTCCTTCTTGCTGTGAGGCAGACATGCTAACCACTACACCACCGTGCACCAGAGTTGACATTCATTTCTTTTATTTTCTAAGCTGCTTAATCCTAATTAGGGTTGTGGGGAGGCTGGTGTCCATCTCAACCTTCACTGGGGGAAGGCAGGTACACTCTGAACAGCTCGCCAGACCATAACAGGGCTAACACACATACAACCATTTCACATTCACTCACATATAGGGGTGATTTGGAGCAGCCAATTAACGTAGTATGCATGCTTTTGGAATGTGGGAGGAAAACGGCGTACCTAGAGGAAACCCACGCAAGCATGAGAAGAACATGCAAACCCCACACAGTAATGCCCGAGCCTGGGAATCAAACCCAGGTCCTTCTTGCTGTGAGGTGGACGTGCTAACCACTGCGCCACCGTGCCGCCCATAAGTTATTATTAACGAATTCATATATAATTAATAATTTCTATGCAAACTCTTCCAGATTGCAAGTGAATCCTGACAGCATTCAGATCAAACCAGAAGCATGTTTTAAAAAAATAATAATAAAAAAAATAAAAAACCACTAACGCCAAATAATAAATAAAGCAAAATTTGTACAGTACATGTATCCTCTTCTCTTTATTGGCACACGGTGCTCTAGATAAAAATAAAGAGGATCGGAGTATACTGAAACATTTTGTCCATTTGGATGACCTCATTCTTCTTTAGTAGTTCCCATTTCTACCCCACAGTGACACACACACACTTCCTGAGGCTCTCTCATTCTGATGGGTCACATTACAGCCGTCACCTGACACTGATGAACAGACGAATAGAGACAAAAGACCCAGCCAATTTATGACTCTACTAAAACATGCTGCTCTTTGCTGCTGGTCCCAGATCAGAGCAAATAAAACTGGAACAAACCAAAAGAGTAGACAACTGTGTCTGCTTTGAAGACTAGCCAGGCTTCTTATGAAGGCCAAAGGGCAGAAGAATGGGGGAAAACTAACACAAAAAACAAACAGCAGGACTACAGCTTAACTGTGGAAATATATACAGTACTGTGAAAAAAGTCTTAGACACCCTATATATTTTTTGTATTAATACACAGTGTGTGAAAAAGTGTTTGCCCCCTTCCTGATTACTTCTTTTTTTGCATGTTTGTCACACTTCAATGTTTCAGATCATCAAACAAATGTAAATATTAGTCAAAGACAACACAAGTAAACACAAAATGCACTTTTTAAATAAAGGTTTTTATTATTAAGGGGGAGAAAAAATCCAAACCTACATGGCCCTGTGTGAAAAAGTGATTGCCCCCTAAACCTAATAACTGGTTGAGCCACCCTTTGCAGCAACAACTGCATTCAAGCGTTTGCAATAACTTGCAGTGAGTCTTTTACGGCGCTGTGGAGGACTTTTGGCCCACTCATCTTTGCAGAATTGTTGAAATTTAGCCACATTGGAGGGTTTTCGAGCATGAACCACCTTTTTAAGGTCATGCCGCCTTCATTTTGTTTTTCTTCAGCCATTCAGAGGTGGACTTGCTGGTGTGTTCTGGATCATTGTCCTGCTGCAGAACCCAAGTTCCTTTCAGCTTGAGGTCACAAACAGATGGTCGGACATTTCCCTTAAAGATTTTTTTGGTAGGTTCCATTTATCACAAAAAGTCATCCAGGTCCTGAAGCAGAAAAACAGCCCCAGACCATCACACTACCACCACCATATTTTACTGTTGGTATAATGTTCTTTTTCTGAAATGAGGTGTTACTTTTACTCCAGATATAATGGGACACACACCTTCCAAAAAGTTTCAAAAACTTTTTGTCTCGTCAGTCTACAGAGTATTTTCCCATAAGTCTTGGGGAATCATCGAGATGTTTTCTGACAAATTTGAGATGAGCCTTAATGTTCTTTTTGCTCAGAGGGCTTTCATCTTGGAACTCCGCCATGCAGGCCATTTTTGCCCTTCATTAAGACTGACCTTAACTAAGGCAAGTGAGGCCTGCAGTTCTTTGGATGTTGTTGTGGGGTCTTTCGTGACCATTTCGTGACTTGAATGAGTCGTCGCTGTGCTCTTGCTGTAATTTTGGTCGGGTGGCCACTCCTGGGAAGGTTCACTGTTCCATGTTTTCACCATTTGAGTATAATGGCTCACACTGTGGTTCGCTGGAGTCCCAAAGCTTTAGAAATGGCTTTATAACCTTTTTCAGACTGACAGACCTCAACTACTTTCTTTCTTAATTGTTCCTAAATTTCCTTGGATCTTGGCATAATAGCTTTTGAGGATCTTTTGGTCTACTTCACTTTGTCACACAGGTCCAATTTAAGTGATTTCTTGATTGAAAACAAGTGTAGAAGTAATTGGGCATGGGTGTGGTTAGAGAAATTGAACTCAGGTGTGAGTGTGACTAATATTTAAATTTTTTTGATAATCTGAAACATTTAAGTGTGACAAACATGCAAAAAAATAAAAAATCAGGAAGGAAGCAAACACTTTCACACCACTGTAGATGTTTATTTTACAACTTGTACATTAGCGAATCAGTACAAAAACTTTAGATTTCCAAAACAATAGTTTTCCAGCACCAAATTAAATGTTGTACGAAAAAAGGTTTGAAGTCAATAAAGAGCTCAGAATATTACGCAAAAGAGACCACTTTTCAGACAAAAATATAATGAAGTCTGTCGGGTTTTGAATGCAAATAAAAAAGCAAGTGTGACAGTCAAGTCATGGCTGGTTTCGCAAAATGGTCAGTGAAATTCATAGCTCATTACCTTGTAAAACAGCACAAACTCTACCTTAGACTACTATATACACACACTGCCTGTCGCACACTAATATTTTCATGGAGTGCATTTAACCTTGGTTACAGCATGTAATCATCTTATCATTTCAAAAAACTTAAGCTACATAACATTTATTTCAATACAGTGTCGGGTTCATTTTTCACTGACGTCTTGAATTGACGATGAAAACTGAACCACTCCATAAAGTCTTCTCCAGCACACCCTGAAAACTTTCAATAGGGTTGAGGTCAGGACTCTGGGGTGCCAATACACATGTGAAAATTATCCCTCATGCTACCTGAACCACTCGTTTGATAACCTGCTCATTCACTACATTCAGCTCATCAGATGGCTTCATTTTATTGCCACATTAATGTTGCTGAGCCTCGATCGGACCAACTGGAGCAACAATTGCCATGGAGATTAAATTTACTCCATGAAAATATTATTATATTAAATATTATTATTAAAATAATATTATATAATAATATTATTGTGTGCAACTTTTTTTATGGCCAAGCAGTTCATTTATTGCAAACACCCCAAATAGTGACTTTGCTTCATGCATTACTGTTTTCTGTGCTTTATAGAGTTTATGTAGAAACTATACATTTGATTAATTATATATAAGGCAAATTTGCTTCACAGAATTTCTTTACATCAAAAGAATGATTAAATCAGGAATAAGATGTTCAACAAACACATAGGTGGATGTTCTGGTCAGGTGTTTTCAAACTTTTGGCCACTATTCTCCCATGATACCATACCAATTCTTACTGTGCATACCTTGGTACTTTCAAGGCCATACTGCATACATGTGACAAACTAAAAACTTTAACTGTACGAAGCTGTGTTTACTGCAGAGCCTATACGAGGTTTCAAAATGGAATACCCCTGAAAATATTGTGACGCATAAACACACTGTAGGAGCTGAACAGTGATCGGGGTGGGTGTTGCCCACCCACACAGACCCTATTAAGAGTCCACACATCAAATTCAACAGATCCAGACACAGCCGTTCCAGCCGTTCCAGATTCCAGAAGTCCTGATTTCTAACTGGCATTCATAGTGGCTGTAAATTTGTCAATCAGTATTTCTGGTGCCTTGCCAGGTTTTATTGCTGGTTTGTGCTCAGGCAAATGAGTAGGAATGCTATCCAGTCCAATTAAACAGCCTCCCATGTGGCACAGATTCACTTAAAAGGAAACCCTCCCATTATTGACTCAAAATATTTCCTATAAAAAAAAAAAAGTCCTAACCAGTGTTTTATCAGAAAACCCTTTAGAACTGAATAGAAACATCTAGTTGGTTCCAGATCTTTCTCGGCATGTGACTGACATGGCAATGCATCAATTGGTCTGGTTCGAACATGTTCAGTTTGCAGATTTAGACTCAAATCCAGCAAAAGTTGAGCTCTATATATCTGAATTCAGATGATTCCCTCAGCGTGACCAGTTTTTTTTTCTGAAAACTTGCCAAAACTTGTTTTTGTTTTTACTGTGATTAGAAAAAGTTGGCTGAAATCCGGTGAGAAGACCGAGACCTTTTTTAGGGTGTTGGAACTTGCCTGCGACGCTCCTTATTTTATGTCCCAAGAGTTTCATAATATCGGAGTATTGCTCAACTGCTTCCTGTTACAGGTGTTACACGTATATCAGGTACACACCCTAGCCTTACTCTGAGGTTTATCGTTCATGATACTGTAAACCGACAAAGTGAGTTTTAGCCTGATTGTATTTATTTAGTCTGTATATACACAAGTTCACATTTGAGAATATGTAAGGGGCAAAGTGACGTAGTGACAAACTACCATGTAAAGACTGACAGCTAGCAGTGAACGTGATATTCTCAAGCGACGCCAAATGGCTGAGTACAGAATAAACTGCACTCAACGTTTAGAGATTTAGATTGAAGTGATTACCAATCACAGCGAAGACACACAGTTGACTGACTGATGATGCCAACACTGAGTTCGATAAAATATTTACCGCAGGGTTACACCATCGGGGAGATTCTTGACTGCTACCTCAAAATAGAAGGGCAGATGATCACTACCATGTCTAACCACCCTCACTTACACAACTGCACAATCTTAATGCCTATGTATATATGTATATATATATA
>JAOUQZ010000026.1:4088573-4120412 GCA_028564935.1 Neosilurus hyrtlii
TGTGTGTGTGTGTGTGTGTGTATACACACACACACACACACACACACACACACACACACACACACACACACACACACTAGAATTAAATGTTTTTCCCACCAATAGGACTTTATTGGAGGAACAGGCCTCAGGGAAGAAACTGCCATACGTGGCTGGGGGACCCGAATACCTTCTGACCAAACCGGTTACTACACAGTCACAAGAAAAACAAACTAAAATGAGATTTTAACTGCATATTTTTCCATTTTAAAATGTGATAAAGATGATGCCACCTGCTCGAAGTGTCCATGACAAACTGTGAATGTCCATTGTTTGGGTTTAAGCATTACCCACTCGAAATAATGATTATTAATTCCACGAGATCACTCAGATCTTACATTCCCGGTGCAGTAGATACTAATGACATCAAACCTTGCTAGAAATTGCTAGTATTAATTGTCCAACTTCTGCTCTGAATCCATGTCAAACCGGTCATGATGTCATTCCCAGCTCCGACTTCTGAAGTAAATGGAACGCGGGAGAAACTTTCTTTATGCCCATTATTGTCTTGAGTCTGATTTTGACTGCAGTCATGCATTTTACAAACACTTTCTAAACTCTTTCAAAACAAGAGCCCTAAAACAAATAAATAAAGAAATAATACAATACTCGAACAATAATCGCCTCTATTTAACTGCAGGTTGACATACTGAGCGTATTACATCAGTGTAGGAGAACACATAAGGAACGCATTCAGAAGCTGTACCACAGGACTAGTGTTATTATTCATTAACTGGAATTAACTGATTTAAAAACTTCTACTACTGCACAAGAGGCTACAGTTCCAGTCTTTTTCACAACTAGGTTTGCATCACAGGAAAGTCTTCATGATAGAGGACACTGCGCTTTCCAGTTCCTCAGAAACCTGATAGGCTGCGATCTGTCTTAATTTCATAAGCGAGAGAGATATCAGAAGCTTTGGATGTTTATAGCTGCATAAGAAAACACTTACTATGCAACATGCATGACAGTATAACAGTTATAACAACTTTATCTAACGATTAATGGATAAAAAGTTTGTCATTTGTTAATGAATCTATTCTGGAGTTGTAGCAGTAACTCCTTCACGCCATCCTGTTATGGATCATTTTAAAATACCATCATGCATCTGTGTTTTAATCATCAGTGTGAGATTTTACTTTTTTATTTCAGATTAGCACATTGTGGCAGCAGGCATCATTACCCCCACTGAGGGAAGGTTATAAGATTGGTCATGTGTGTCTGTCTGTGACCACAATAACTGGAAAACTAATTGATGGATTTCCACGAAATTTTCCCCAAATGTGGATCTTGGGCCAAAGAGGAACTGATTCGATTTAGGGCTTGATCTGGAATTGGATCCAGGAGGGTTTTGATTTTTTTTTTTTTTAAACATAATCAGACATGGAAGGGTGGCAGAAATTACCCAGAACATGTCAGGAGAAAAACAGAGAGCTCAAAAAGAATTGCAGAACAGGCCACAATGGGGCACTGTAATTCTACATCACACTACCTTGGTGGAGGTCTGCACTCTGAGTGCATTTCTACTTTTTAATCCATCCAGTACTCATTTTAAAGCAGGTGTTCCACAATGCCAATGTGTATGTTGTAAGAAAGAGGTGAAAGACCTTAGACATCTGCTTTATAATGCCAAAAAAAAAAAAAAGACTATCCACTTTTTGAGGATTATCAGCTCAATGCTTGTGCTCTGAAAAAAATGCATGATATTTCTTTTAAAAATATCATATGCAGCTACAGTAACGACAAGGGATTGAGTCTTTACTACAAGAGTAATTTTTACTATAGATAAGTAAGACTGATATAAATAGGAGACTTAAACATGGCAATTAATAAATAATAAATATGAATATTCTACCCTGTAATGAGATACTTGACATAAACTATAACTCTCCTTATGTATGACTTGTACAAATGTTTATTTTGTTTAATACTTTTACATGTTTTTGTTTAGCACGTCCACCTTACAGCAAGAAGGTCCTGGGTTCGAGTCCCAGGCCCGGGGCATGTCTGTGTGGAGTTTGAAAGTTTCCCTGTGTTTACACGGGTTTCCTCCAAGTACTCCGGTTTCCTCCCACAGTCCAAAAACATGCACAGTAGACTCAATGGCCATTCCAAGCTGCCCCTTTGTGTAGGTGTGAATGGTTGTGTGCATGTTGCCCCGTGACGGCTCGATGAGCTGTTCAGGGCGTACCGCGACCTTCAGCCAGTGTCGGCCAAGATAGGCTCCACCCTCCCTACGACCCTAATAGGATTAAGTGATTCAGCGAATGGGGGAGTGATTTGATCCCTGGTGATGTCCTAGTTCTAGTTCAGGTTTGTTTATTTCACTTTGGAACGATGCTGTGACGTCATTTTCCTTCTCCTGTCAGTAGGGAAGTGTTAAGCCTTGAGCAATAAATAAATAAATAAATATTGAGGTTGCTGATTTGGAGTATCAGCTCGGAAGTATTGTACGTGGACTAAAGTAATATTTTCTATAATAAATGGGACAATAAAGGTCGCAACCCAAGACAGTCGGGACAAACTTCCTTTTTCCTTGTGGCCTGAAAAAAAAAACAAAAAAAAAAAAAGCGGAAGTGGCGTCATCTGCCATGCACGCGCAGCAGAGCGAGACGGACAGCACGCGCCTGGTTGTGCGTTTGAAAGGCTGCTCGCTTGTTTTTAACCTCTAAACAAAAAAACAAAAAAAAAGTTGCGTTAATTGTAAATTAAACGTGAAACAAATTGACGGTTTTTTTTCCTAAAGAAAAGAGACTCGGGGCTTTGTGTCGGTTCTCAGTGTGAGGACGGAGGAGAAAACCTCCAGCGGAAGACAAAAGAAAAGCCAGACGGCGAGTTCTGCTACATTGTTTCAACAGGACAGTGTTGCTAACTGGAGTAGCACTGAAAGTGAGCTTCCTAGAGATACCACCACCACCACCTCACACGACATCTACAAGTCATATCTACTGATTAAACACGCCTTTTGTCTGCAACAGCTCAATAGAACTCCACCCTGAACCGTTTTAAATGTGAGCTGTGCTTTTATTTCCGCCTCAGCACATTTCTAATAATAATAACAACCAGCATCTACAGTACAGCTAGTAATTCATCATCTTATAATAAAAAAATAACCCCAACCTTGTACACTTGTCCATATGTGCCATTTCCAACCACTTCCACTAATTCGAAGATCCCTGCAGGGTCCTAGAGGAGAGGAAAACAAAGAAAAACACCATGGGGAAGAGTGCAGACATGAAGTTAAAGATAAAGTGCAAGTGAAATAAAACAGTCAAAGCAGCTGTTGCGTGTTGGGCTTCATTTCCAAAACAAACACGAGTCAAGGTTTTTCAAACAAAGGACAAAAAAACAACAACAACAAGAGAGAGAGCTGAACTCTAAGAGCAGGCTGTGTGTAATCCTGTACACTGTGCTTCACACAGACACAACAAGGATCCACAGCTTTTCAAATCATTTAAAAAAGATCACTAAACAAAGGGGGTTGGAAGTGTGTGTAGTGTCTGGAGCTCTGTTAAGACTCACCCGCAACGACGACAGGTCTATATCGACCAGACTTTTAGCCGGAGAGTCGTTCGCCATCTTCCAAATAATAAATACAATGTCTCGCCTTCACTCTGAACAAATCCTCTAACTGCACTTGTACATCTGTACTCGAGCTTTTCCTAATAATATAAATATATACTGCTGCGAGGAAGCAGACGAAACACACACACTGGGTTTACTCCATGTTGAGGTGGCAGTGCGACTGTGCGTGAAAAACACACAAACACAGGAAGCCGGTCTTCTGATTCACACCAAGGGAAGGGCAGGGCTTATTCAAGACAACGCGCCCCACAACTGCGAGGATTACTCAGTCAGGACTCACAGGTCGGCCGTACAGAGCTGGGGAGGGAACGCGTGTTTTATCCAGTCAATCATTTCACTTCTGATGGAAATTATAGGGAGGAATTAACTGGAGCGCACGCGCGCAAGACGCGCGCACGTGCGTTTTGGGGAGTCGGCAGGGTGGGTCCGAAATGAAAAGGGCGTGGCCAAAGGAAACAATCGGATTAGAGTGTGTTAATAAATCCCACCGACTGATCCATTACCTGGTGGATCACTCACTCAGACTCCGAGGCTTTGAGTTAGAAATGTAACATCAAAAAAATAAAAAAAGTCACACAAATATGTTGCTCAGGCTTTATCTTTGCTTCCAGCTTGTAATCATCATCATCATCATGGCATCGGTTCAACAAACCTAAGCAATATTTCCATCCAGTGTCAGGGTCATTTCCCGATGAGGGAAACTTAACCGCTCCGTGAAGTCTTCTCCGGAACGTCCCGAACACTTTCAGTAGGGTTAAGGTCAGGACCCTGGGGCGCCAATACATCTGGAGATGATCCCTCCCTCAGTGCTCCCGGAACCACTCTTTCATTATCTGAGTCCATGTTTTATATCCGTAACATCAGGGAAGAAAAAGTGCATTGATGTGATAACCTGCCCGTTCAGTACATTCAGCTCATTTTACTGCCACGTTAATGTTGCTGAGCCTCGACCGGACCAACTGGAGCAACAATGCCGTCGAGATTACGTGCTGTGGTCAAGGATAAATGCGCCAAATGAAAATGTTAGAGTGTGCAGGTTTTTTGGGTTTTTTTGGCCGACCAGTGCATGTATGCGAGCAACAAATTCAAAAGTCCTAAAGCAAGATTAAAAATATATCCCAAAATATGTCCCTGCATAGGGACAGTGGTGGCCCAGGTTGGTAGGGTGCTGGATTACTGATACCAAGGTCGGGGTTCAAGCCCCACTGTCACCGGGTTGTCCCCCCAGTGCAGCAAACTGGGTTATCAAATGATGGTCATGTCTCTCACTGTCTATGGTGAGAGGAATGTGAATGAACCATTGCTGGTTTTCGTCAAGAGTAGCTGCATAGCCGTCAGCGTGTTTCTGCTCTGCAATGGCCTGGCAGGCTGTCCAGGGTGTTCTCTTCCCTCACCCAGAGTCGGCTGAGATGGTCGCCAGCCTCCCTGCAACCCTAATTAGGATTAAGCGGTTCCGAAAATAAATGAATATATAGACCCCTACAGGGTATATTGACCCTCTGGTCCTATTAAATGTTTGAGTGTCAGTTAACATCAGCCAACAGGGAACCACCCTTATTTTGGATTCATCACTTCAAGGATGTGTGGGTTCAGTGACTACAGCCCAGTACGGTTATTTCCCACTCCAGCACATCTAATCAACTCTTTAAGTGTGTGTCTTTGAACAGTCCGATGTGCTGATGACTTGATGACTATTAGATGCAATAAACATTTCATCAGATGAAACAGTTATACTCTGAGAGTCCGAGTGGGCGGAATATACCACAAAACATCCAGAAAGGAGTCAAGCCCCTCCTCCAATGCGGTGATGGTCCCAGATCAATCTAGAGGCTATTTGCCAAGACGCCGAATCAGCATGAAGCTTGGTCGGCTTCCCAGATGGCTATTCAATTTAGCAGCAGTGTATGTCATGGAGAGCTTTTTGTCCAGACTTTTTATTCTGCCTGGCTGAAACAATGACGGTTACAAATACAGCAAGGTGTTCCAACTAGGTCAATGCCAGAGGTGTCCATCTGTCATGCTAGACATCCAGCATCCAATGACAATGTTCTCTAAACTTGAACACTTTCTGAACTATATCATCATTAACTCATTCGTTCAGTCACTTTCAGGAGCCGCTCTATCCCGATCAGGGTACTAGTAGATTTCAAAAATACTGGGCACAAGACCAGAACGCATCCTGACAGTACGCCAGTCCATTGCAGTAGTCATTAACTGATGAATTGAATTAGATGCTTGAGTGGGGAGATCATCAGTGCCAAGTTTAACCAAGAAACCAATTGTTTATCTGTAAAGGTATCTCTTCATTACACTCACTCACTAATTATCCAAACCGCTTAATCTTACTAGGGTCGCAGGGAGGCCAAATCCTATCTCAACTGGCACTTGGTGGAGGCGGGGTATACCCAGAACAGCTCACCAGATCATCACAGGGCCAGCACATACACAACCATTCACACTTGCACCTAGGGGCAATTTGGAACATGGCAATTAGCCTAACATGCATTTCTTTGGACTGTGAAAGAAAACCTGAGCAATTGGAGGAAGCCAAATCAATATTCTCAAGGGGAGAGCATGCAAACCCCATGCAGAGACGCCCTCTCCCGGCACGGGGCTCGAACCGAGGACCTCTTTGCTGTGAGGCCTACCACTATGCCGCCGTGCCACGCTTCATTCAAATATCCCTGGTCGTATTTATACTGTCGTTATGGACACTGATGACAGACAAGCTTAAATTGGGGCTAAAAATAGAGCGACATGTATGTGACATTGAAAGATTGTGTGGAAATCATTGGTGCCTCAAAACTCTTGAGTAATGGGTTTGATCTTGGGTCTGTGCTCGGGATACTCTGCACTGTAGTTTTGCATACACTTTCTGTGTTTGTGTGGGTTTGCTCTGGGCTCTGTGGTTTCCTTCAGCATTCCAGAAAATATGCAGACAGGAGGATTAGCCATTTTCAAATGGGGTGAATTCTACTGTTTTGTGCCTACTTTCCCTGAGGTAAGGTAAAAGGTACATGATGAATAAATGGATTTCTCACCAATTTGAATATTAAATGTTTCATCTGATAATTATCCCTACAGTACAATTAAACACTTGAAAGAACCAATATAGAGTACCTTACATTACTGTATATGAATAGCATTTCAGACATAATATAGCTAAAGTAAACCTGAAATCAAAAGCTTGCCCATACTAAAGATATTGTTACATTCTAATAGGATAGTGTCGGTAAAGAGTACAAAAGAAAAAAGACTCAAACAAAAGGGACAGAAGTGAGAAAAGAAGGAACGGCTACAAACAACCTAATCATGGCATCACATCTCGCAGTAATGAACCTCAGAACTGAACAAAACAAACATCAGTAGTCCTGAAATGAATCACTAACTGACAGACAGGACAGACCAGTCAGGCTAGCTGTGTGCGTGCGTGTGTGTGTGTGTGTGTGTGTGTGTGTATGTGTGTGTGTGTGTGTGTGTGTGTGTGTGTGTGTGTCTTTGAATGAGACAATCATTGTTTTATCAAACCATTTTGCTTCTGAATGATTCATGTGACAAGAGGAGAAGATAGGAGATGTTTAATATACCTTTGACCAAAACGCTGGATCTACAAATATGCTGAAGGTATTTCTATATTTAAAAAAACAACAAAATCTTTGTTTTCTAATGAAAGGAATAAAAACTGTACCCACTTGATCGAAAATAAAATGAAAAATAAGATTTCTAGCAAAAAAAGAAAAATCATATATATATCCACACCTGGGGGCAATTTGGAACAGACAGTTAGCCTAATGTGCATATCTCTGGACTGTGAACCCATGCAAGCACATGGAGAACAGGCAATCTCCACACAGACACTCCCAAGCCCAGGAATCAAACCCGGAACCTTCTTATTGTGAAGCAAGCTACTGTGCCACCCTATAAAATTTGAGATGAAATAGGAGATTGCCAGCATTTTTATTACACACACACACACACACACACACACACACACACACACACACACACACACAAAGCAGAATCGTGTGCTGTTAGATAACAATTTAACACATATAGTATTATATATACATTTTATATATATATATATATATATATATATTTTTTTTTTTTTGTTTTGTTTTTTGGGTTTTTTTTTTTTTGGCAATACAGTAAGCTCTGTGATGTCATGTATAGTCAACATTAAAATATAATACAGAGTAACTGACTGAATAAAAAAATGACATCGGATATTAAACCATGATTCAGATCCTGTGTAACTGAAACCCAAAGCATGACTTAAAGCAAAGTATGACTCTGACTTAGTGCTGACGCTGTGTATCATAAGGTTATTAGCAATATTAAAGACGCTGCTGAGAAAGCATGATCGAGTGCTACGAGTTGGGGTAAAAATATTGTACTGACGAAAGAAAAAATTAATGTGAGTGCAGAGAATCAATAAGAGCTGATGTGTGTTAGGGAGTATATTGTGGTACTTCTAACACCAGTAACTGAACTGCACTACTTTATTTGATACTGCTGTTGAATTCTGAGCACATCTGGCAATAGTACAAACATATGAATCCTAATTGTATAGTAACAACATACAGTACACAGGTCATGGAGGATGCTCCATTTGGAATGATTCACAATGTGATAGTAATTGTTGGAGTGATGACATTTTTAGGGGGCATCGTGGTGCCGTGGGTAGCACATCCGCCTCACAGCGAGAAGGACTGAATTTGATTCTCAGGACCGAGTGTTTCTGTGCGGAGTTGGCATGTTCTCCCCGTGCTGACATGGGTTTCCTCCGGGTACTCTGGTTTCCTCCAACAGTCCAAACACATGCACAGTAGGCTAACTGACTGTTTCAGATCACCCCTAGGTGTGAGTGTGAATGGTTACATGTATGTTGGACCTGCAGTGATCCTACAATGTCCTGACAAGCTGTTCAGGGTGTACCCTGCCCTAGCCCAGAGTTGGATAAGATGGGCGCCAGCCTCCTCTTATGCTCAGCTTAGGCAGCACTTCCATTCTGTTCTGATCAGGAGGTAAATTAGGAATAAAATAATGATGAGCTAATGTTTGAGTTTCACTGATAAGAGTTTTGAGGTGGCACATCTGTCTCACAACAAGAAGGTCCTGGAACTGAGTCCCAGGCTCGGTGAGGGCAATGTGGGTGAAGTTTGCATATTCGCCCTGTGCCTGGGGTTTCCTCTAGGTACCCCGGTTTCCTCCAGCAGTCCAAAGACATGCATATTAGGCTAACTGATTGTTCCAAATTGCTCCAGGTGTGATGGTGAATGGTTGTGTATGTTGACTAGTGAGCTGTTCGTGGTGTGCTCCACCTTTGTCCAGTGTCGTCTGAGACTAATACAGGGGTGTCATACTCATCTTCACTGAGGCCCACATAGCAAAAGTTCTATCTCACCAAGGGGCGAATAATCACTGAACATCCATTTCAAAAAGGGCATGAAATGAAATCTACTTGGCAAAATCATTAGTTTGGGGATTTGTTGTCTTTTTCTTTTTTCACTTTCCTTTTCTGACCACACAATCTTTGTTTAGTCATGAATGACTAGCTGTTTATTTAAAATAGGTTGCTGCCACCTAGTGGAAGGATGATGAATTATATTTCATGGTAGTGGTTGATGCAAATTATGGATGATAATCATATTCTTTAAAAGCTCCCACAGACCACATAAAATGAGTTGGCAGGCCGAATTTTGACACCTGTAATCTAATAGGATTAAGCAGTTTGTTAAACGAGTGAGTGAGTTTTGTCACAACACAGTCCCATTTGAGAAGCCTCACTTTCAAATGCAGTGGGCCTGGAAGAGTTTCTATGTTGTTTTGCAGCAAAAATAGTCATAACAGGGAGGATGTATGACTTGGACGTGTAAAGGTATGCTGGAACCGTTCCTATTTGTACATTGTGATAAATCCAAATATTATCTTTGAGCAGCTGTTTCTTTAGATGTACTCCAGTTGGAACATGCTCATGTTTTTGGGTTGAAACTGACCAATACACCAACACACCTTTATTAAACTTTTCACTTAAACTGAATAAATGAATTGGCTGCGTTTCTTCAAATTCCTTTTTAAATCTACATTCATAACATGATCAAAATGATAATGTCAAAGAAGTCCGAGCAGCTAAGCAGATACCTGCAGAATTATTGGCACCATTTAGGAGAATAAATGCAAACTAGAATTCATTCATTTATTCATTCCTTCAGCCACGTGCCCTCGTGTGGGGTGACCAACCCCCATTGAGCATGTCCCTAGGTGGTGGATAGGGGATCATTCACACGATAGTATGGCTAGCTGCGAATAATGGCTACCAGAGGGAAGGTGGATCAGGTGTTGGATCATTAATTACCTTCACCAGCTCTATGCTGGCTATACCAGGTGAGTCGGAGCTCCTCCCATCCTGCTGTACATCACAGCACTAGGTGGACTTCAACAAGCAGTGCTGGCATGATGTTTTAGTGCATAGACCCGCTGGTCGTCGTGGGACCTCACTCGACATCAGTCTACAAGTCCGCATGCGAAGATGGTGAGGCTGGCGGTCCTGTGCAGCCCCCTTTTCACCCAAATCTAGTCATTGTGCAGGTTTTCTAAAAAAAAAAAAAAAGCACCCACTCATTCACGCTTAGTCGGCCAACACACACAACCATTCACATTTACCATTCACCTAGTGACAATATAGAACAGTCAATTAGCCTAATGTGCATGTCTTTGGACTGTAGGAGGAAACCAGAGTACCCAGAGGAAACCCACACAAGCACGAGGAGGATATGCAAACTCCACAAAGAAGCATCCTCCCAAACCCAGAACCTGCTTGCTGTCAGGTGGACGTGGTAAACACTATGCCACTGTGCCACCAATTATAAGTTTTACTGTATGTAAACACTGCGATGGCCTGGCGAGCTGTCTGTGGTGTACTCTGCCCTCACCTGGAGTCGGCTGAGATGGGCGCCAGCCTCCCCGCGACCCTAATTAGGAATAAGCGGTTCAGAAAATGACATGACATGACTGTATGTAAACATCCATCACCGTGAAAAGCCTTAGCACTTTTAACACAGCGTTGAACTCCATAGATCTGACACTGTCTGAGATTAAAAACATATTTTAGATTTTTATTAAATATACCGTTTTTCTTTTCCAGTATCAATACGCATACTGAAGTCTCTTTATATGTAAACATGTCCTGTTCCAAAACGATTTTTGTCTTCCAAATCCAATTCAAATCTTTGCCATTTGTAACAGAATATGGTTCCTCCAATGTCTGTTCCATTTTGTCTTGGCTTTGGCCGGAGACGTCCAGCCGACCACTTATCCATTAAGGGTCATGGGGGAGCTGGAGCCAATCCCAGCTGACTTCACACAAAGGCATACACTCACATTCACACCTTTGGGAAGGTTATAATAGACAACCATCCATTATCTGTGCCACTTAGCTATTAGGCTCACAAGGAAGCTGTAGCCCAGTGGTCAGCAACCCTGTTTCTGGAGATCTACCTCCCTGAACACTTTGATTCCAACTCTAATCAGGCACACATGACCGTCCAATCATTGACTCAAGAAGTTGTTGATCAGGTAAAAAATCTATGTTAAGTTCTGGTTGGAGGTAAACCCAGCAGGAAGGTAGATCTCCAGGATCAGGATTGCTGACCACAGCTGCAGCCAATCCCAGCTGACTTTGGGTGAGAGGCGACGAACACCTTATAAAAACACAAACAATCCTTCGCACATATGGACTATTTAGAGGAGCCAGTTGACCTAATGTTCATATCATTGGGCTGTAAAAGGAATTAAAGCAAGAACATGCAAATTCCATCCCAGTCAGCCACACAGTTTGAACTCAGGACCTTCTTGCTGTGAGGAAACCATGCTAACCACTATACCACCATGCCAGAAAGCCCAATACTGATACTGGGTATTGGATCAGTACCATCTCCAATTAATATGGCTGAATGGTTGAATGGAGATTCCATTTTAAAAAGGTAAAACAAAATAAAGAGGACCCTTCAGATTGAAATCACTAAATGCCCCCCACCAATACTATTTTTCACATTTTCTTGAAAGATGATAACTCACTCATGCATTTTCCAAACCACTGTATCCTACTAGGGTCTTGAGGAGACTGGAGCCTATCTCAACCCACTCTGGGTGAAGGCAGGGTATACTCTGGGCAGCTTGTCAGTTTGTTGCAAGGTCGACACACACATCTATTCACACTCACACCTAGGGGCAATTTTAAACAGCCAGTTAGCCTAATGTGTATGTCTTTGTACTGTCAGAGGAAACCCGATTACCCAGAGGAAACCCTCACATGGGAAGAACATTCAAACTCCACATAAAAACACCCTCACTGAGCCTGGGACTCAAACCAAAGACCTACTTGCTGTGAGGCGGATATGCTAACCACTATGTCACCCAATGCCAAGAGTTAATGATTGTTTTTGGAGAAACAGTACAGGCAGAGCCAAGAAATAGTTATCCAAACTATCCAGTGTTTTACTGAGTGCCAAGTACTTCAAATACAAGAGGCATTAATGACACAAGCAATGAAAAAGAACTGCAGTCCGAATTAATATGCTGAAGGTATTTCTATATTGGCGTGTCACTATGAAACTTAACACCCAAGAAAGTTTGAGACATGCTGGTACCTGCCTTATTCCATGTATTTTGACATCATTTGTATTTTATTAGCGCTAATAACGTGTAAATAAAAAGCAAATGGTTTAGGAACATAAAGCAAACAAAACGCGACTGATTTACGACAGAAGATTCTGGCGTTTTTCGCCAAACATCTGCAAACCAATCGCAAACTGCTCGCAAATCAGTCGCAAATTGTTGCGTGACTTTCTCGCAAATTTCGCACGATATATTTTGTATTCAAGCTGCAAAACATTCGCTTGCATGTGGAGTTGCAAAACATCTTGACGTAAATTAAAAAATCTACAAAATAATTGCAATAAATAAATAAATCAATCAATTCACGTCAATTGCTTTTCAATCACATCTCTATTGTGATCACACCCTTAGATGTGTCTGGTAGCAACTTGATCATCAATAAATAGTTAGCAATGTTTAATTAACAAGGTTCCAGAGAACAATACTACTCCCTCTCTCTCACTAACTTGCCGAGCCGTTTAATCCTTCTAGTGTCACAGGGAAGCTGGAGCCTGCGCAGGTGAGGTACACCCTCACAGACCATCGCAGGGCAACACACACAGCCATTTACACTCACATCCACACACCTAGGGGCAATTTGGAACAACCAAATAGCCTAATGTGCATGTCAGAGGAAACAGAGTACCTGTAGGAAACCGATACAATCACAGGGAGAACATGCAAACTCCCAGAAACACCCTTACCAAGCCTGGGACTCAAACCCAGGACCTTCCTGCTGTGAGGCGGTCTCCTAACCCCTACGTGCTGCCCAAGAACAATATTAGGTGAAGTGTTTTTGATCAAACTTGAGGAAAGGCAGGAATCGGATCTGTAACTAGGAACTATTTTGAACACCTGATGCCCCAGAGGAGAAGTAAGCATGTGGTGATGAGTCGTTCATCACCATGTCACAAGATTCCAGTGTGGCAGAGGCTAAAAACATACTCACATAAAGCAGAAGTTGGGGCAGACACAGTCTGGGAATGCATCATTGGAACTGGCCAGTAATCCAAACTTCTTCATTTTTCGCTGTCGACTCCACTACAGTCTTGTTGGGAAACTGTCCAGATTCTGAGCAGGAGTTCAAACCCTTAAAAAAAAAAAGTAGGATAATAAGAGGGTGATTTCAGACTGTGTCTGTTTTCCCATGCATAAGAAAACATGTCAGCATTTGCACTGTGGGTTTGATGGTACACTGTAATCACCACATTGCTTAATTTAAGCTACAAGAGGTGTAAATTAGGCTTGCAGTGGGTGAGAAAAGAAGAAATTGTTTTCTGTGTTTATAATGAATTAACATCCAGGCAGCTTGCATAACCAGAAACCTGAATGCGTTCAGTCACCGTATTTTATTTTCAATGCAATTTATTTTATGCCAGTGTGGTGGTGTAGTGGTTATGGTGCTGGGCTCATGATCGAGTGGTCGTGAGTTCATATCCCTGTTAGACCCCCATTGTGCTAAGACCCCTGTGCAAGGTCTTTACCACAGGTGTGCCTCTGTCCACCCAGCAGTATAAATACGTAGCAGTTTAAATACTGAGAAGGTAACCTGCAATGGAAAAGCATCTTCTCAAATTCCTAATTGTTCCACGCTACAGAAAACGGGGATGAGCTCCAGCCTGATGAGCCAGTAGGATCAGGTGTAAAAATCCCAACTTACTTTATTTAACAAAGAAATAAATGATAACAATTTTTAATACTTCTTGTTCATACACTGTCCAAGCACTTTCCCCTCATTTCTACACCACTTTGCACAATCTAATAACAAGTGTTGCTATATTTTATGAGCGTTCTAAACATTGGCGTAGTGGTTGGCACGTCCGTCTCACAACAAGAAGCTCCTGCATTCGAGTCCTGTGCTCGGCGAGGGCATTTCGGCATGGAGTTTGTATGTTCTTCCCGTGTTTGCATGGATATCCTCAGTCCTCAGGTTTCCTCCCACAGTCCAAAGACATGCACATTAAGCTAACTGGCTGTTCCAAATTGCCCCTGGCGGCACTGTGGCTCAATGGTCACCACGCCCGCCTCATAGCAAGAAGGTCCCTGGTTTGATTCCCAGCCTCGAGGTGTTTCCGTGTGGGGTTTGCATGTTCTCCCTGTCCAGGTAAGTCCAGTTACCTCCAACAGTCCAAAAACATGCACAGTAGGCTGAATGGCAGTTCCAAATAGTTCCGCTAGATGTGAGAGTGAGCGTGAATGGTTGTATGTGTGTTGGCCCTGCAATGACCTGGTGAGCTCAAGGTGTACCCCGCCCTCACCCAGAGATGGCTGAGACAAGCGCCAACCTCCCCGCGACCCATGGTGTGAATGTGAGTGTGAGCGGTTGTGTGTGTTGGTCGTGCGATAGTCTGGTGAGCTGCTCAGTGTGTACCCTGTCTTCGCCTAGTGTCGGCTGAGATAGGCTCCAGCCTCCGCTCACGGACCCTAATAGTATATTAGTGTTGGTATCAACAACTATGCTAAACCATGCTAACAGTAGTAGCGATACATCTCATTGTAAATGCTGCTTAAAACAAGCACTTGTGTACATTTTGGAAGGCGGATGACACTCCTGTACCCTCAGAACTAGATAAATGGTTCCCCTTTGTGAGTATGTAATGTTGCAGTGTTGGTGTACAGCCGAAAGCACCTTCTCACAGTCTATTTATTACAGCTCCAAATGGCCGAGTCTTATATCAGTGATTATAATGCTAATGGTGACAATAGGACATGTTTGGACAAGTCCTTTAAATGCACGTAGCGCTTTCTTTCGACCGTATGACTCAATTCCAGCTCCAACCATGCCGACATGTTAGTGTTTGTTACACAAGCTCTATTGTGTCCAACAATTCTACTAATAGCACATGATGAATGTACACAAGCGAAGGCTCCTGTGCTACCGCAGCACGCCGTAAACTGATCATGTGAGTGACCTTTTAAATGCTTATTTATTGCTGAATCAAACATGGCACACAAAGTAGCTAGAAAACTATTGGAGTATATAAAGCAACTTAGAAAAGGGTGGCGGGGAGGCTGGTGCCTACCTAAGCCGACTTTGGGCGATGGCGGGATACACCCTGGACAGCTCACCAGACCATCGCAGGGCAACACGCACACTATTCACACTCTCATCCACACACCCAGGGGCAATCTGGAACAGCCAATGATCCTACTGTGCATGTTTTTGGACTGTGAGAGAAAAGTGGAGTACCCGGAGGAAACCCACCCAAGCACATGGCGAACATACAGACGCCACACAGAAGCTCCCTGAGCCCGGGAATCGAAGCCAGGACCATTATGCCACCATCCCGGGATTAGGTTATGTGTCTCCGTATAGTTGAAAAAGGCAAACCTGAATAAGTTGCTTGTGGTCACATTTATTAGGCTCTGATTGTAAGTCTCAGTCTTGCGAAAAGTCATCTAAGACAAGTTCATTCATTCATTGAACCGCCTAATCCTGTTTAGGCTGCCTGATGGCTGGAGCCTATCTCAGCCGACATTGGGCGAAGGCGGGGTACACCCTGAACTACTCGCCATTTTATTGCAGTGAGGACACAAACACAACCATTCATACTCACACTCACACCTTGGGGCAATTTGGAACAGCCAATTAGCCTAACGTGCATGTCTATGGACTGTAGGAGGAAACCGGAGTGCCCGGAGAAAAACCCATGCAAGCACAGAGAAGATGCAAACTTTTTTTTTTTAACATGGAGCTTTTTGTTTTTACTTTTTTAGCATTCTGCCATGATTGTGACAGTTAAATGACTTTTGCTTGTTTTATATGGTATGTTGATGTAGTCTTCAGGCATGAAAAAATATAAAAGAGGTCGCAAATATCGCCATCTAGTGGTTGATTTCAGGATTGCATCGTTCATTGCTACCTGAATAGACATGGTGAGGTACATTTTCATCATAGTAGATAGTGGCACTATACACTTATCACTCAGTCTCTCACTCATTTGCCTTAATCCTACTAGGGTTGTGGTGAGGCTGAAGCCTATCTCAGCTAACACTGGGCGAAGGCAGTAGGACTTTGCAGTGCCAACACAAAGAACCATTCACAGCCACATTCACACCTAGGGGCAATCTGAAACAGCCAGTTAGCCTAGCCTAATGTGCATGTCTTTGAACTATGGGAGGAAACCAGACTATTTAGTGGAAACCCACGCAAGCACAGGGAGAACATGAAAATTCCACATAGAAACACCTAAACCCGGGATTCAAGCCCAAGATCTTCTTGCTGCGAGGTGGATGTTCTAACTACTACACCACTGTTGTTTGCATTATTTGGAACATCTGTACACCTGTTCAGGTATGCAGGTATCTAATTAACTAATTATGTGGCAGCAGCAGTACAGTATATAAAATACAGACCAGGAACTGTTCACTGTTTACATCAAACATCAGACTGGGGTAAAGGGTAAGTGCTGAGACTGGAGAACTGTGCCATGGCTGCTGATACCACGTGGGCTGGTCGGAGTATTTCAGAATTTTCACACACACACACACACACACACACACTATAGATTCCACATAACGGTGTAGAAAAAAGAACACCCTGTTAGCCTAAAGTCTGCTGTGTGCAACACCATGCTGATGAGAGAGATCAGAGAATGACCAGTCTGATCTGAGTTAACAATAAATCTACAGGATGTAACTCAAATAAGTCAAACTAGAGTGAGCAGAAAAGCATCTTGGCACACACAACACTTCAGACCTTGAGGTGGATGATCTAGAACTAAAGAAACCACACCGTATTCCACTGATATCAACCAAAAATAGGAATCTGAAACTATCATGGACACGGGTCCATGCCTGTGTTCCCCTTGCCCATGTTCCCCAGTGCCTATTTCCCCCTTGCCTATGTTCCCCAATGCCTATGTTCCGTAGTACCTATTTTCCTCTTGACTATGTTCCCTAGTAACTATGTTCCCCAGTACCTATGCTCCCCAGTACCTATTTTCCCCTTGCCTATGTTCCCCAGTACCTATGTTCCCCAGTTACCCTAACCCTATACCTATTGGGGTACTTGCAGCTGATCGCAATCGACACAGACTCACCCAGTCAGGAGAGTTGAAAACTTCACATAGCTAGTGTGCTAGTTTGAAGCTAAGTACAGTGCTAACCAAATTGTTTTTCTACCTAGTTTTGTTTACTCTAATAATATAATAAATGTAAACATTCATGAGTGTAAGAATGAGAACTAATGCCCTTTATGCTGTGCAGTCCTGAAGACACTTTGGTTTGCCCACACACACAAGACAAGTGTTTCCTGTAACTTCATGGACAGTAACATCGCAGAACATTCACCTAAATCCATATCAGTACACAGTTACACCTCAGATACACGGTCTATTTTATTAGCAAAACAACCCAGAACAATCCATATGTAGCTATTAAAATAAAATACAATGTAAAGCACAGCATCCTCATCAGTTCAACAACAGAAAATATTTAAACACAAACTCATCTTAATGTAAAATATAAAATAAGTTTAATCTTATCTGAACGTACAAATTGACATAAAAATGCAGCATTTGTGCAGTAACCAGGAGGAGGAGATGCTACATGAGAAAAGAAGAGCTGCACACAAAAAAAGTCTTGTACATCATCAAAAGGAAGAAATCAGTCACAGTGGAAAATGAAGAAAAAAAAAAAAGAAAGAAAAGGTCGGTCCAAGGCCTCTGAGTTGTCTGTACACAGATGATCACAAACCTTTCTTAACAGGTAAAGTTTGATGTACAGCTTCACTGCGCAGAAACATACGGTAAATGTGCATAGAATGTACAATGGTTAAAAATAAGGAACTCAGTATTTATTTAATTTTTTTCCCGGATTAGGGACCAATTCTGAAGCTGTTCACAAAGAAAAACATCTGCAACCTGAGACTAAATTCCACAAAGTCATTCATTCATTCTCTAAGCCACTTAATCCTAATTAGGGTCGCAGGGAGGCTGGCGCCCATCTCAGCTGACTCTGGGCAAAGGCGGAGTACACCCTGGATCGCAGGGCCAACACTCACACAACCATTCACACTCGCACCTCGGGGCGATTTGGAACATCCAATTAGCCTACTGTGCATGTTTTTGGACTGTGGGAGGAAACCGGAGTACCCGGAGGAAACCCACGCAAGCACAGAGAGAACATGCAAACTCCACACAGGAACACCGAACCCGGGAATCGAACCCCGGACCCTCTTGCTGTGGATGTGCTAACCACAACACTATTTAGGAAAGTCTGTTCTGTTTGTATTTCTTACAGTGAAATGATTCAGCCTACAATCTGTTGTCTAAAGCTGTTGATAACCTGGAGATCACCGGTTCGAATCCGGATTCATGAAGCAGCCATGGGAGCTAATTGGCCGCGCTCTCATGGGAGGGACGGCATACACTCACTGTGATCACCAGGCAATTATGGGAGTCTGTGAGCTCATTCGTACGAGGGGGCGGTTAAGGGTTTCCCTCCGAGTGTGTTAGGCCACCGCACAATATGCATGTGCAGCAGTTCGTAAAGAGGCGGGTGGCATCACTGCATATCATGGAAGGGACACATGCATGCTTATGCCCCTTCCTGGTCGGTTGTGGTCGTGCGATAGGGTATTGAATGGTTGTGAATTGAATATGACTTAATTGAGGAGAGAAAATGGGTAAAATAGCAAAAAAAGGCTGTTAATAGTGTGTTGTTAAATGCTTTTGTGGTTATTTTTATTTAACCACAACATTTTTATCAATAACAGAAAAATAGGTAACGCTGGCATTTTTCTTGCAGCTTTGGTTGCCACATCTGCGCTAAAGACCTAAATTACACAAGGCTGACTTTATTGCTATGCGTCTACCTTAAATATTAAGCATTCAGGTGAATTTTATCCTAAGATAATACACTGCCCAGCCAAAAATAAATAAATAATAATAAAAAAAAACATTTCCGCACTCTAATAATTTGTTGTACCGACTTTTAGCTTTGATTACGGTGCATAATCGCCATGGCGCTGTCTCAACAAACTTAACCAACATCAAAACATTTATATCCACCCAGTATTGGGTCAATTTTTCATCCTGAATCGATGATCGGAAAACTGAACCACTCCAGCACATCCCGGAAACTTTCAGTAGGGTTAAGGTCAGGACTCTGGGGTGCCAATACATATGTAAAAATGATCCCTTGTGCTCCCTGAACCACTCTTTCACTACTCAAGCCCCAATTTTATATCTGTAGCGTCAGGGAAGAGTCTGGACCTGACCAAATGAGGTGACAACGCCATGGTGATCATGAGACGTATTCAAGGCTGATATTAGAGGGTAGTGTAAATACCTAGAGCCTCATATTACACTTCATTTTGTCATGTGAACATTAAAAGGTTACTCGGAGTCATCATCAGAACACAAATTGTAAAACAGTCAAACATAATTGGTCTTCAGTAACAGCTTGTTCTTTTTCTTTCTTTTTTTTTTTTTACAATGTTATTTTCCTACCTTAAGATCCATGATCCAGCTCATGTGTTATGTGTAAAAAAAAAAAAAAAAAAAAAAAAAGGAAAAAAAAAATTCCCCCCGTATATCTGTATAGAGTGCTAGTGCATTTTGGTCATTCTGTAAAAAACCAATTATTTTGTACAGTCAAAAATGCTTTTCCTTCTTATTTTTCCTTCCAAAGTTTTCTATCAACCACATAATTGACCTAAAGTACATACACAGTAAAATGTAAACAAATCTGAAAAAATTAAATTCATGAATTAATTTTAAAGCAAATTTGATTAAACAGTGACTGCATTTGGTTTAAGTAACAAGTCACGTCCGAGTTGCTATGATTCCGTTCTTCAGTACACTGATCAGTGATGCACAGTGACTGGTGGGAATTCCAGAGATTACGTTGACCAACATTTAAATATGTGGTGGCTTGGGGAAATCCGTCATATAGACACGTAACAAATCTAAAGCCGTTCCTGAAATAAAACTAAAATATAAATGAAAATAGAAATAAAAATCACGCTTAAAGATCCAACTCTAATTCTACTCAGAACACCTGCCTACATTAATAAGCTCGTCTTCAAAAACAAAATTCTTGCTAAAGCTGTCCTCACACGAGGTGGTTTTCAAGGCGGTCCGGCGCGGTTTACCATGACGGCGGTGTGGCAAACCAGTTGTGAGCTGTAGATGAAAACAGTATAAATAAAGCTGTAATAAGGTTGTACTGAACGTGGTTTTGAAATGTGACAACACAGCAGCTACAAGGGAGCTAGAGGGTGATGCACGGTTTTTTGAACCACAGTGAAATTCCATGCATTTTGAAAATTTCGTGGTTTATGGTGGTCAGTGGCAGTTGGCAGAGAACATCCTCACGGTGTCAAGACAATGTCACAATGGTGCAAAGCAATAAAATCGTCATCATCATTATGTATCCAGGCAACTGATCTCTCTTCATGACAAACTCTGCAGGGAAATAACGGCTCTGGAAGCTAATTCTACATATTATCTCCTGTACACATGTGACATGTGACCCATCACCATAAAACTCATTGAGTTATGCACATTATAACAAAATTACAAAATAGGGGGCACTCTCAGCATTAAAAAGTCCCAAAATTTTTAAATTGGACAAAATTTGAGCAGGATATGTATGACGAATCATTCTTTTGTGTGAGGATTCATGCACACAGGCTCCAAAATAAAACTTTTTATGCACTTTTTTGCATTTGTTTAGTAGAGTCTCATTAATATGTACATGTGCCATATTGCTCTAATATGGTCGATTTTAACGAAATCCACTTTTCGGTCATTCTCATGTAACAAATTTGGGGTCCAAGGGGTGGGCGTGTATTAAGTAGAAACGTATTTAAAAGAAGGGCATATTAACAAAATTCTACTGTAATTGAATTTGAGGTGGTGAAATGTTGCTGTTCCTCTATAGTCCTGTATACCATTCACACATTGACAGGCCGCTCAGCATCACCACATGTGGTGGAAGCTAATTATTTGCTAACATTGTCTAAACATAACAATTAACCAACTTCATTTTACATGGTTCAAGATTTTTAAATTGTAATAAAAAAGTGGGAAAATAATGAAAATATCGAAATTGTGATATTTATACAATCACGATATTTACAGATTCGCAATACAGATTGAATCGGCACCTCGGTATTGTGGTAATATTGTACCGGGTGCTTCCTGGTGATTCCCATCCCTACAACAAATGTACGCCAAGTTTAATGAATTTAGTACAAATCTGTTTTACTTAAAAACACATTATGGTGCATTTAAGACTCATTCTGTAGTGATGGGTCACATGTGTGATCTTTCTTTGCTTTGATGATGATGATGACTATGATGATGATAAAGAGACAGTATCTTTTTTTTTGCAATGCAACCTAAAACATGTTTACTATTTTTGTGTTCTAAACTGGGAGAGCTGAAAATAAGTGATCAGAAATAGTCATATTTAGATCCTTTGACTCATCAGCAGTGACCATCAGCCAGACTGCACAATGCTGGCTATATTTTAACACAGGTTTGATCTTTTCCCTTTCAGATACGGTACATGTTTCTAGCTTTCCAAATCGGCTTCCTGCAAAGCTTTACTAAAACTACAAAAAAAAGGGATTGGCTTGCAAGACCAGTTGTATTTTGTGTGTGTTTTGTAGGAGGTAATAAAAAGTTGTGTATAGGCTTAACTAGTACATGATATGCGAACCACAAGCAGGCCACTGGACCAGTAAACATACCGGAAGCCCATGAGATGCATTTGGTCAGCCTTACACATATATGAGGCACAAAAGCAGGAGTGGCGTGGTCACAGCATTCGGTTATCAGCACAGGGCTTCCTCTTTCAGTTAGTAGTTTGCTACAGTCAGTCATTCAGACTTTTTTTTTTGGCAAATCAGCGCTGAAAAGAATGAGCGCGTCAGTTGATCGTTCAGTGGGGGGTTGCGAATGATAAGACTCGACAAGCTGCTTCAGTGGCCTGCTACATGTCTTTGTGGCTCCTGAAGTGCCGGTGACGATGACAATGATCGAGGAAGGCCGAGGTCATCGAGGACGTTTTCTGGTGACGAAGATGAGCACTCGGCGGATGGCGACGAGTCTGTCTTTCAGTGACGTCATGGCAAGGATGGTGAGCTGAGCTTTATTTTCTAGAGGCAGCACTGCCAGCAGCCACCAGCACCATGCCGGCCCATTGGGGTTCCCCTGGAAGCACAGACACAGATAAATGTCATCATTTATTGTTTAAAAACAAACAGCAAGAAGGTCCTGGGTTCGAGTCCCAGGCTAAGACACTTCTATGTGCTTGCATGGGTTTTCTCCACCAGTTTCCTCCCACAGTCTAAAGACATGCACATCAGGCTAACTGGTTTGTTGCCCCTAGGTATAAGTGTGAATGGTTATGTGTGTGTCTTGCCCTACGATGGTCTCATAAGTTGTTCAGAGTGTACCCCCACCTTTAAGAAAATATTAGTGTGCGACTTGTTTTTTGGCTGGGCACTGTATATCAGATATCAATCTAAGATTTTGCACAAAGACAGATTTTAATACAGTTTCATTTGAAATTTTTTTCCAACAAGTGCTGCCTTTTACTTTAACTATAACAAAGAAAAAGTAAGAAAGACGTAGGATGAAGGAATGACCGTTTACAGCTACTATAAACTAAGTGCTTCCAGGAATGAATGTGGAGGTTCCATGACATCAACCACAGCGAAAAACAGATAAAATGTGTTTTTCTTTAATTAGTAAAAACTGTTAGCATTGGCTAACTGCTGTGGAGTAATAGAAATAAAACACTAGATGTCATGCTGGGATTGGAAAGATGCGTATCGTGGAGTGACTGTTCACCTGTGGTTCGCGGTCTTTGGCGGGCAGGTGACCGAAGTGGCTCAGGATCTGGCTTTTCATATTGTCTTTGAGGGACGTGAACCAGGCTGTGGCCTGATCATACACAGAGTCATGCATCTTCAGGAGCTCGGCTAATTCCTGTCCTTCCACCTGAATTCACACACACACAAACAAACACACACACGTCAAACCTTGAAAGATTTCATACACTTACTGACTTCTCTAACACAATCGTACATGTTTCTTTTACCTTCTTATCCTCTAAATATTCAATCTTGGCCGTGTTGTAGCCGTCTCTCTGACCATGACTGAGCACTTTGAAGCGGGCCATGCCAATCGTATCGACCACCGAGCGGCCATCGGGGAAGAACTTCACATCTCTCACCTCCAACATGCAGCCGTGATCGGCAAACCTGATGAATCAAACAAACGCAGCCAGGCTTTACACATTGCATGCTTTGTGCCGAGCACTTCCTGCATGATCATTTGCCCCAAGTTACAAACGATCATAAACGACTGTTTTACAGCAACTCACCCTTTTAGCTCGTCTGAAATGCACATGCCGAACTGTTTGGTTCCTGTCTCCATGGCCCTGCGAATCATCAGCCTGTAGCGTGGCTCGAAAACGTGTAGCGGGCAGGGGATTGTGGGAAACGCCATAGTGCAGACGAAGATAGGAACTTCCAGTTTCAAACTGAAGGGAAAAAAATTAGAGTATGAAGGATTGTTGAATTACAGAGCAATTAAAAAGTACACTGAGTACTACACGCACGGATGTTTTTATGAGCCAAATGCACCTTTTATTGGAAATGAGCTCAGTTTATTAGGCTGAAGGAAACTTCACTGGGAAAACAAACAGCATGTTTTATTTGTCTATATAACCATGAGATCATGTGAATTACAACCAAGCCACCCCCTCACCACCAGGTATTCACTGAGAGAAGATACAACATGAGTATTGAGCATGTACAATGTGTTAGCAGAAAGTTCCAGAAAAAGAAACTTCAGACTCACTTTGACAGTTCTTTCATTTCTTCTTCATGCACTTTCCTCCTCTCTTCCAGCTCCTCACGCAGGTAACGCTGAAGTACCTCCTCCATCAGCAAGGTCTTTTTGTACCCTCTGGTGGCCAGATACTGCAATTACAACCAAAAGCGAATTTAGCATTTATGGTTCACTGAGTCACTTGTGGAATAAGGGCTAGTACATCTTGTCTGATCCCACAGAAACTACTATAGAAAAAATTCTGAATGCTGGATATAATACAAAGGTGCACAGAGCATTGCAGCTTGCTATATGTGACCCAGTCTGGCAAAATGAGTCACAGTGACCAAAAATTCAAAATTGAGTTAGCCATACCATTTAAAAGCTTAGAGTCTACTCTTTTAAATGGCATGGCTCATTTTAGAATTTTTGGTCACTGTGACTCATTTTGCCAGACTGGGTCACATATACCAGGCTGTCTAAATGCAGACCAGTCAGGTGGTGTAAATGTTATGGCTGAGTGGTGTATATAACAATAAAAGTTGTAACTTGTAGCATACATAATAATAAAGGTGAAGCTGGATTGTGAACAGGAAGTAAAAAATAGAACTATTTGTTCCAGAGTAAACTTATTGGATGTCATAGTTACTGTCCATCCTCTAATGTACTTTATGTGCCAACTTCCTGGTTCACCAGACACACTTCTACAAAACACGTGTACGCTGCAAAGCCAGGTGTACCAAGTCATCAGTACCTCAGAAAGGTTCTCTTTGCATAGAGGGCAGCTGAGGTTATGATCGAGGCAGCGTTCAAGACACTTGAGACAAAAGGTATGTCCACAGGGAGTGGTGACAGGCTCGTAGAATAACCTAGGATACGTCACACACACACACACACACACAAAAACAAACATTACCTTTTGTACACGTGTTGTGTAACTGTACCCGGTAGTATAAGTTTTGGAGTACTGTACTGCATAGTTTCTGAATGACGTCATGCATGGTCTGAGAACATTCCGTTCCAAAATGTTCTTTGAAACACTGTCACGTGGGATATTCTGACTATACGCTTTCCTCTAGCACGTACATACACACACAGCAACCCACGATCAGATAGTATCGCTGTGATTGACAGGTGAGAGAGAGACATTAAGAACGTGTCTTCACTGTCAAGTGTTTGGGGAAGTAAGCTGTAGTACTGCAAGCTTTAATATTATCTACGGATTGTAATGCGAATTGTCACAAATTATTGTTATTATTAACACAGCGATTTTTATTCCGCGGGGAATTGTGTGTGTGTTTATCTGTCCGCAGTCCACCAGGGCACGCTTGGTCCTAGTAAGTTATTACCTTTCCTGTGAGCTATATATTGTTGATGGTATTATTACTACATTTGAGAGCTTACGGAAATTGTACTAAAGTAGTATTACGATGATCATTACATTTACATAGACAGGAACTTTCCAATAGGTCTAACGCCAGGATCTAAATAAATAATTAAAAGTCTTCAAGTTAGACAGCATGCTTGGGTCCAAGTACCCATAACATGCAAAAGGTCAGTGAAGCGTGTGTTCGCTCCATCAGTCATCATCATCATCATCATTATTATTATTATTATTATTATTATTATTATTATTATTGTTATTATATAATCAGGTGAACACTAATAACTATGTAACTGATATGGTTGAATTGATTATTTGAGGTGTAGAAACACTATCAAATGCATTTACAATCTGCTACAAAGCTGAAAAGGAATTAAGGTTGAACACAGAGCATTCTGGATGGTGTATTTAGTAAATTTGAAGAAAATCAATTCTCTGTTTATAAAGAAACTCCCGGCTGACGGAACTTCTGCATGAATAGCAAACATCAATGCTCTTTAATGGAGTCTCAGGGACACACTGTTCCTATTCCCCTGTATTTGCAGTGCAACCGTGATATGTGTGTGTGTGTGTGTGTGTGTGTGTGAGACACATACACATAAGACAAGAGACACAAACACACAGACAGAAAAAAAAACACAAAGAAACTGGTCCAGTGTTGAGATAGACCACTGCAACTGGCAACCACAAAACAGTGTATATCTTACAGGATAAACATTCACGCCTTCATTCATTCGCCAAACTGCTTAATCCTATTAGGGTTGCCAGGAGGCTGGATACTGTCTCAGCTGATTGTGGGTGAACAGTCCATCGCAGGGCAGAAACATGCTGACGGCAGGGTCAACACACACAATCACACACACACACATAACCATTTACGCTCACGCTCACACCGAGGGTCAATTTGGAACAGCGGGTGTCTTTTGAGTGTCTAAAGATACTGGAGCACCCAGTGGAAACACACAAAAGCCCTGGGAGAAAATATAAATGTGGTGGACGTGCTGACCTCATGCACAGAGAACACTCCATGTCTGCACTGTCCAAGAGGTGAGAAGGTATGGTCCTCATCCTGCACTGGACAGGCGTGGTCTGTGAGGAGCTGGGTGGATCTGAGAGAGATTGAGACAAAGAGCATGGGATATGATTGGTAGGTAAAAATGTATGGAAGTAGTGAGACAGACTGAATGAGAAAGCGCAGACTAGATAGTGGCTGGCCATAAATCATACTTTTTGTCTGTTACAATGCGCTTTTGGAAGGAGTCTCCAGTGTCAGTGCTAGGTAGATGACATCTCATAGAAAAAAAATAAAATAAAAAAATCCACACGCCTTACCATCAACTGGTCTGACTGCACAATTCAGGAAATCACCCAAATGCAGATCATGAGCTTTACTTAATGTTTTAAACTCTGGGAAAACCAGGAAGAAACTGTCATTTCAATGACTTTGTGAAGTTCAGAAACTCTTCATGGATTTCCCCACACAACACCCTGTAGCGTTTATACTGACGGATGTGGAAAATCCCCAGGGAGCCAGTTAGGTGAGTAGAGGTCTAAGGTGAAATGTATTTGCATGCCTTTACGCACTGCACTACTGCCACGTGATTGGTTGATTGTATAAATGCATGAATTAAAGATCAGGCAAAAAAATAATTAACCCTTTTTTAAATGTGTATACAAAAAAAAAGAAAGAAAGAAAGAAAGAACAGATGCCTTCCACACACCTCTGGCTCACATCGAGTACACAGAGGTTTCATAACTAAAATTCTACATTTACTAAATGTCCCAGCTGTGATTTGAGTACATACCTGCTTTAAGAATCTTGCTGGGAGGCACAAAGGCAGTGATATCAGCCAAGCATTTTCTCTTCACACCAGGAGCTACAGGGAGGGAGGAGAGCACAGCTGCCAGGCTTTTGGATTCTTCTTTGCTGCTCTCTGGCTGATTTAAGGACGAGGAACCCGAACTCTCGTAAGCTTTATTACTACTGAGCCCAAGGTCCTGGGAGGCAAAAACAGATTTAAATTAGTTAAGCACAGCAATGCACAGAAGATATTTCTGTCTATGGGAATAAATGTTAAGTGCTGCAATGTTTTGCAGAGCTTTCATTTTTAATATTGCTTAAAAGGCTCCAAACATTGACACCAAGTTGAGAGAGCAACAGTTCAGTGCAAAGGTTTTCGTCTCAACATAAACATCATAACATCTACTGTTTTATCATTTTCCTTTATTATGACAAGAAAGGGACTTTGCTGAAACTCGAGACACTTTATGGATTGTAGAATTCTGATTGGTCAGAAAACGATGTCGGTGTTAATTAATTTCCTCCATCATCTTGCTTCAGGAGGCAGTGGTGGCTTAGTGGTAAAGATGATGCGTGACTAATCCCAAGGTCAGCGGTTCAACCCCACTATCACCACTGTTGGGCCCTTGAGCAAGGCCCTTAACCCTCAATTGCTCAGATGTATAAAAAATTATAATTGTAATTCGCTCTAGACAAGAGCGTCTGTCAAGTGCAATGTAAATGTATTTCCAGCCACACCCACTGTAATATGTTTCCATAGCAAAAATAGACGACTGGGGTCCGGACGCTCTGGCCGGCAAGTCCATTTGACAAGCCCAATATGTAAAAAGTGACCTTATGACCTTGAAACAAGGTCAAGGTAACCCATATACAATCCCACCCTATTCGCCCCCGAGGGGAACTCATAGACCAAATTTGGTGATCCTATTTCATTTCCTTCCAATGTTATATACTAACAAGTCGTAAGGACGGATGAAACCCATTTCTACAGTTTCCGCTCTGCTCGCTGCTCGGCAGTTTAGTTCTGATACTTCACACAAAAACGGATGTTTCAGTCACTCCAGGATTTCGTGGACTTATTGCTATGCTATAAGACCATTCCTGACCACTGTCCTACAACAGCACACCCTGCTGTATTTTATTCATCACCTTGCAATCTTTTGCACTCAACTACCCCTCACTGGGTGAGATGAATGCGAACGGTGCACCTGTGGACGAGTGCGTGTACTAACTTTTGAGCAGCTGGCTCTGGCTCCGTCCCTCATTAGAGGAAATGGAAGAGAGCTGAGGAGTGTTGAAGGTTTGATACGAGGGGAGGAGCTTGTGGTTTGAAGTGGATGGAGGCGTGTGACCAGACCATCATTCTGAAAAATGGACGAAAACATCTCGCTCAGGATCTGCCGTGGAAGACAGAGAAAAAAGAATTAGGAGTTTTCGAGAAATATATAGGAAGGATGCTTTCTCACCCAGGGCCATTTGATTTAGTAATAACTCGAGGCAAGGCGATGCTCACTGGGAGGAAATGCTTAGCTTCGAGCAACATGGCAATGCTTATTAAAGATTTGAAACCGTAATATTATTATTTTAATGGAGAGTACTTGACTATTAAAGGAGAGGAATGTTTACCTTCTGTGCCTCTGATTTTACAGATGTCCAGTCTGGTTTGAATGCTACACAAATAAAATATTCCTGCAGTGCCTCTTCTCTGCGGCCAGCACAGCAAAGCACCTTGGCTCTAATGTAGTGGGCCTGGTTAAAAAAATAAAAAAAGCACAACAATTCATGCATGATTAATATAATATAATATTAAAACATGCATGGTGATAATATTTAAAACAAAAGAGAATAAGGATCTCAACTTTCCAGAATTTAATTTATATGGGCAAGTGATCTGTGTCTATCACAAAATAAAATATCTGGGGCTCTTTATTGCAGATTGAATGGCTGATGATGATAATGATGATGATGATGATGATGATGTATGCAGACAATACCATGTGTTATATGGTGAAGCTAATAAGTTAGCAAGAATTTCTGATGTTCTGATGATGTCAAGATAATCTCTTTAGAGCATATTGTACTCCTGTTTATCCTACCGTACCTCTTCCTTATCGACTAGTTTCAAAAAGGAGAGTTTGTATAAGCTTCAGGTTGCCTATAACGATATAATGAGTGTATGCAAATTTTCTTGAAAAAGCCGAGATGGTGTAGTGCTAGTTTGTTTTGTAATGCAGAAATCACTACTTTTTTGGGCTTTATTGAGACATTTATTTTTCTGATTCTCAGGACTCTTATTATCTTGCTGACAAATCCTTGTTTCATTGTGCTACAATACCAGTCACCCTTACTGACATTGGGTATAGCTGTCTTTTATGAGGAGCGTCAATGTCTCTCTCTCTATCTCTCTTTCTCTCTTCAACAAGTGTCTCTGCGTTTCTGTTTGGAGTTTGCATATTCTCCCCATGCTTGCATGGGTTTCCTTCAGGTACCCTGGTTTCCTTCCACAGTCCAAAGGCATGCTTATTAGGCTGACTGGTGGTTCCAAATTGTCCCTAGGTGTAGTGTGAGTGTAAATGGTTGTGTGTGTCGACTCTGTGATGTGTAGGTTTAAACGCTTCAGCAAAAAAAATATACGTAAAAAAAAAACATTGTGCATTGGATCTGAAGGCCAAATTAAATAAAAAAAGATACATGAATGTAACTGCTTTGGGGTTAATTCTTAATGTAAACATAAATACTTTTCATAATGCACCCAGTTCAAAGGGTTTGTGTACAATTTACAGCATTCGCTTTCTGAAAATCTCTCTTATTCAAAATTGGAAGTGTAACTGAAATATTACTTACTGGACGGACTGATACCGAGTCGAAGCAGGACCATGTGAATCAGAAGTGAATTGATTCAGTAAATCAGTGCAGATACCCAGCCCTAGTAACTTTGCTGGTGGCCTTACTCACATTATATACGTTATTTTCTGAAGAGCACAGAAGGGAAAGGCTGGCTGTATAATACACAACACAGTGTTTCAGCGCCAGCCCTGTGAAGATGATGCCAGAGGCAAATGTCCTTGCTGCCTACATCAATAATTCTTCATTATATGACTCATACCACATATATGTTTGTTTGGGTTTGTTGCCAGGTGTTGTCCATTTCACGCTGATAAAAACTTGGCTTAATTGCCCCTACTCTTTAGTTAGAATAATCCTGTAATTCTTTTCAGTTCTTAAGTGTGTACCAACTACTTCGTCAGGAGTAGAATGAGTTTTTTCAGGCCGGAAAGTTCTCTGGTTTTCCTATTTGTCGTAATATGCATACAGAAAACTACAAGTTGCATATTTGCGCGGAGCCCCGTTGATAAGGAAAAGGTGTAACCATCGAGTTGCTTTTGGAATTCAAGAAGAACCTACAGTGTCTGTACATCTGTCCCTCCGTACGTGTACACACAGAAACCCTGTGGTGATATTTCGCATGCCACTATATACCATTGTAATGGGAATGAGTGTCTGACTGATGGTAACATCTTCTACACTATCTTCTCTTCTACTCTACTCTTTAACTTGTTCACAATAATAATAAGAAAATAAAATACATAGAATACTACGTGCCAAATGCAGTTTTTTGTTGTTCTTAGGTAAAATAAACTATTACGGCCGTGCAGTGCATTACTCATTTGAATAGAAAGGCTTTTAACCGAATCACACCGAGGAGGCGTATAACGAGTTTATGGAAGTGAATATTCAGCGCACTGCCATCTTGCTACCCTGTGGTGACAGCGGAGCTCGCTTTGGGGATTTTCATCCTATGGATACTCGGTCGCACTCTTACTGGGATAACTGATTTCTTAGATATTTTGTTGCTACTTGCCATTGATTCTGTCAGCAAATTAAACATTTTACAGAGTAAACAATTCATAAATAAACAACTAATGATCTTCTTGTGTTATTGAAATGTTCTCGAAAGCATTGGTGTCTAAATGGTGCACTTTACATGTCGAGACTAAGATTGCATGTCATTTTTATTCCTTTTTATAAACAAGTTATGAAAATTAATTCATCTTGATGGGGTTTGAGTATTGGAGCTCCGCTTTTAGGCAGTGTCTGCATTTACATATGATCAAAATGTCACAGATCAAACTCTTATGGCTCGAGCAATTTGAAGCTGCTGTTTTTATTTTGAAATTCTCACTTTTACTAGTGTAGCAGAGAGTGAGCGAAAAGGGCCATCATTCATCTCCAGAACAATCAGGACAGGTTTAAAAGTTAAGTGCCTTGTGCAATTACACTTCAGTAGTTCCCACCTTTGGAGGACTGGGAGAAAGTATATCGCTCTTTATTGACAGATTGTCCCTATACGATATTTGATTTATATTATAGCCTTATCCAAAAGTATTGGAACGGCAAGGCCAATTGTTTTGAATTTGACATTTGGGTTTGAGATCAGGAAATCAATACTGAAATCCTGATCCGTTCGTCTTGTTCGACATTCGTCTTTTCAGCTCAATAAAGGACAAATCACACACACACACACACACACACACACACACACACACACACACACACACACACACACACACACACACACA
>JAOUQZ010000026.1:4126665-4139549 GCA_028564935.1 Neosilurus hyrtlii
CACACACACACACACACACACACACACACACACACACACACACACACACACACACACACACACACACACACTTCATCTTCAAAATAATACATACCAAAATGTTTGTTTTGATGGAGAAAAAAATTGTCAATATAAAAATATTCAAACTGGGGCAAATTTCATGAGCACAGTTTAAGTCCAGGCTAAAGTCTGTACTGTTATTTCCTGTTACACCACTGGGCCACAAGCTCCAATTATACAATAATCTCTCCCTCTGTTGTGCTGAAAGTCACATCCTAGAGATGGACAAGAGAAACCATACAGCACCAGGCATAATGGTTTTCCTGAAGACAAAAGACACACAGTGCGCCATTCATGAAGATTTCTCCAGTGAATACAACAACGTTCTTTACTTGAGTATGTGCGAAATTAGGGCTGAAAATGGTCATGTGCTCATCACATACACAAACACAGATAAGAACAATCATGGCCATGGTTGTGAAGGAAATGATGAAGAAGTCTGAAGTGAAATTAATTCTTGTCAGCATGTAGATAAAAACAAAATTAGGAGAAACTCATTAAACAAATTTTTTAAGAAAACCATGTGAGCCTACATGGCTTTTCAAATGCACTCCAGTGCAAGACGGCTATGGGCCACTTAAAAAAATAGGAATCTGAGCACATTCTGAGCGAAGCTTGACCGTAGACCAAATGAGCAGTTTTTGAACCTATAGCAAGGCAACGTAATTGGTGGATCCATTCAATATATTCCTATCACTACCCTGTTTCTATTTCTCTATAATTCCAGAATTAAGACTCATATTCAGTCAGAGATATTTTAATGTTTATTAGAAAACTATGGTGGGATTTATTATTATTATTATTATTATTATTATTATTATTCAATCAGTAAGCAACCATTTCTCTAGGGAGAGTCAGGAGCAGAAATTTGGATGACATTTCAATATATTAACAGAATAAAAGAAATACTACTTCTCATTAAGGTAATCTTTAGCTCAGAGTACACATCTCTTTGTTATTCACTTTAAAGTGACACTTTTTTCAAACCTCAGTCCTTATCACAAAAGGGCGTGTCCATATAGCATTGTTTCGGCCATAGGCAGGGCACTGTGGAGCGCTTCACCGCATCTTCAAAAAAGAACTCCCATGCTGTGTGTCGGTTTTGTTTCTATTACAACAGTATCCTAAACAAGAGATCATAAATAACCAACGTAAATGCTGTACGATTGGCTGCCTGAGACAGGAGATACAGTGACAGTGATTTTATGAAAAATTCAGGTCAGGTACATAAAACACCTTAAGATTTTTCCCAAGTAACATTTAAGACAAAACTTTCCCTTAATGGAAGAATTTACGGAAGAAAGTTGCACAAAATAACTTCCTGATTTAAGGAAAAGTGCCGAGGGATTTACCACCGTCAAAGTGATCTAACAGCAGTAAAATTGTACAGTTTCCATGGAGACTGTTTGTTTCCCTGCACTCGAGAATGCTTAACTCGCCTTCGCCTGTTATCGCCTCACATATCTGTAAGAAAAATGGGAGAAAAGAAGAGTAGAAAGCCAAATTGCCAGCCAAAATTGATACTCATGGAGGAAAGCAACAAATGAAAGCACATCATAAAAAAAGTACATTTAATCCACAAATAACAGCAAACGGAAAACATTAAATTACAACAAAAATTAAAGGCAATCAGTCATAAACTTTTTCCTTAAACTTTTTTTCTTGAATTCAATTCATGACTTGAATGAAAAGTATACAGTCTTTTTCAAAGATTTTAGTACCATAACATGTCCATATCAACAATATTTAAATTAGCTAATTGTATGCTGCCCTATAAGGAAAAATCAGAGGACATGCTCCTTTACCAAATATGGAAAGGGGTCTGACCTCAGGAGGATGGTGCTAAAAGAGCGAGTTGAGATCGAGGGGAGTTGAGATCTAGGGGAGTCTGCATAGACATTTACTCATGTAAGTGCATTCTGCGGTCGACTATGATGTGGTTTATTGTGTTCAGCAAGGGTGCAAGGATAAGGCAAACAATTTCCTTTAATTCAGGAAGTTTGGTAAAGAGATCAGTTCAGGAAGTCCTGGAAAAAAATATGACATCCTGTCTGTTTTGACCTAATGGGATGTGTTCATTTCCTTCATTTATCAACATAACTCTGCCATGTTGAAATAGAGTCAGCTGTAGCATATATTTTTCTCTTTACATTGGTTCTAAAAGTGTTTCCTGCAACAGTTTGAAGGATCCAACACCAAGATTTTAAGGAAACCTTAAGGGGAATGCTTCAGTGGTTTATTTTAAGCAAACCGTAACTCAGATTTTAAGTGAAATATTAACTTAAGGTGTTTCGTGTGACCTGCCATAGAATTTTTTTCAAGTCAAAGTACCTGGATATCCCAACAAAAAAAATACTCAACAATTAGTTAAAATTCTGAATTTTTCAGAAGAGTGCTGGCATTGTCACTGTTACTCACAAGATACAAAGAGGCCACATATGCTTTCTGGTCAGTGGGGACAACTAAAAAAACAAAAAAAAACAACAACCCAAAAACCAAATAAATAAATTTAAAAAATGCTATATGGAAACTCACCCTTCCAACCACCCCACCCCCTCCTCCACCCCCATCAAGCCAAATCTAGAATTCGCAATTCTGTAAACGAAGAAAAGTAACCATACGGGTTCAAGTTTAATGTACCTTATTTCAGTTTGACTGGAAGTTACAGGAAGACTTGAGTTACAGGCTTCCTCTGATAAAAAAAAAAAAAAAAAAACTTTAATATCAGTCAAGCAGGAAGTCAGGTCTGTGGTAGCCAAAAAGGCTAAAATCACCCTGATAGCGATCATAAAGTCGTTGTATGTCCCTCTTGCTGATCCCGGTGAAATAGCGGCCAACCTTGGTTCGGTTGTACTGCGTTATGCCTTTAGGAATGCTGGGATACGATACCAAGTCATCAATTCCAGCAGATTTGAGGATATATGGTGCATCTTGCTCAAGAGTCTCATGATGGCCGATTACATCGTAGTGAATCTCGCAGGGAGCACAGAGTTCGGTGTATGTTACCCAGTGAATGACGTGCTCTCCGAACTGGCGGTCGAGATGTTTTCGACCTTGCTCGTCACCCAAGTAGCGCACAAAGTCCGCAAATCGCAGACCCTTGCTTTCAGAGGTGTTGCGGTACTTGCGGATAATGGCTGGGGCAATGGTGTTCTTGTACCATGGCTCGAATCGTGGGTTCTCCAAAAACTTGTCCTTGAAGGCTGATATGAGACGCTCGAATGGGTCTCGGACAATGAGGAACTTAAAGTACGTATTTAATCTGAAAGGGTTTGAAGGACAATAGTGAGCACTGTAAACACTTATGTTGAAGACTACACAGTATGCCGCTACACAGTAGCCAATATAGTTAGCTAATATTTTTTCAGACAGGTGGGAATACAAAGTGAACGTTTCCAGACCTTTCCATGATCTCTGCGTCACTCATAGAGGACAGGCGAGGTAAACCGTTTCTCTCATGGTCATGGACCACATTCTCTGGTATATCTTCAATCTTGGAGAACTTTCCTACACAGAGACACAATGCAGTAAGATGAATCATCATGAACATCAGTGCCTATAATATACAGTACACTTCCACAAAAGGGATCTTATCTGAATGTCAACATACATGTGTGCACTGAACAAATGCTCTCACCATTGAGGACAATGAGAACCTTCTTCCACTGGGTGTTGCCCACCTTGGGCGTCTGGCAGAAAAGAATCTTGTGTTTGTTGCACACAAAAATACGGTCGAGAACAAACTTGCGCAGAGGAGTGTGTGTACGGTTCAAGAGAGAGGAGTTCCTACAAACGCTGGACAGAAGCTGCAAGCGCTGCAGCTCCACCGACTTCCAGTCGGAGTGCTCCACAGGAGTTGGCCTAACAAAAGGCTGCACACACAAGCACACTTTACCCTCTTAGAAGTACTTTTCATACAAGGTTATCATTATCAACATTATTTGTTCCTTATTTTTCCTTCCTGAGGTAGTAATGGCTACCAGCCATGGATGGTGAAGGCCACTACGTGTTTCTTCCACCTGCCCACATTTTTCATGCAACGTCAGTGGTACTCATGAAATGTTGCTCATGCAACGTCAGGAGCTATGTAACACATTCAAAGAAAAATGCTACTGGCCCACTTTTGCATGCATGAGCTTGCAGATGCCAGCGAATTAATCATCATCATTTCTTAAGTCTACTTTCTCTAAAAAAAATCTATTAAAAAAACAGTCCTGTATGCATATCCTTTCCCTATTACCTTACTAACCCATTTGCCAAACCGCTCAGTCAGGTCTGTAAGCCAGGTGGCATGGCGGTGTAGCTGTTAGCACATCTGCCTCACAGCAATAAAAGTCCTGGACATGGAACTGTATTTTGAAAATGTTCAAAACTCTGTCGTAGGAATGTTCTGTTGCTTACCTGTTGTGCGACATACATGACAGGAGCTTTAGACATGTACTTATATAGCAGACATGCCCATACTTTTAAAACATTTGTGTGACCCACTCCAGGAAAATCCGGATTAAATAGGAATTTTGACATACTGAGATAATGATATATTGAAAAATGCTTTGAAATGAGGTATAATATGTGATAATAGCATGAAAATTGACTAAGTTACATCACTTTGTATGTCGCTACTTGTCAGAAAATAGCAATTACAGTTACAGAACCAGTTTCTAAATGTCCGCATTTGAAACCCCCTCTCATCCATAAACAAATGAATCCGGCTCTCGACCTATCAACGAGATCATACTAGCGTCTTCCTAGCAACAGAAAAGTTCTGTTTTGAGGCTTCTCATGGCTTTACCCCTGTATGATTCTGGGAATCCTTCTGGGATTCCATAAGTAGGGAGAGAATTCTGATACTGAAGGTGAATAATAAGGAAATACCCTGAGCAATCACAAAAGCGGACTGAAAATCGACAAAATAAGTGGATACTTCTATTGTTTTACAACAACTTGGACATGGAGCCTTTTCCCAAACAAGCATTTTAGCATGGACAGATTGTGCTTATTAAGATTTGTCGAAGATTTTGCTTTGAAGGATGTATTTTTGGAGATATTCATCCAGGTACGCAATTTTCAACTTACTTAATTTTCTTACTACTTAACACTCCACTACTTCTCAAACATTGCTGCTATTCTTAAAAATCTGGCCACGGGTTAGTAGGGGTGTCCTACTTAGCATTCCAAGTTGCCTCCGATTGATGATTCTTTTTCTTTTGCATTTTCCCCCATTTTTCTCCCTAATTTAGCCGTATCCAGTTCCCGCCCATCAACTTTTGCCTTCCCTATCACACGACCACCACCGACCAGGGAGGGGCGCGAGCAAGCACACGCCCCCTCCGTGACATGCAATGCTAACGCCCGCCTCTTTTCGAACTGTTGTGCATGCGTATTTGGGGGCGGCCTAACACACTCAGAGGGAAACGCCCCCCCGTACGAATTAGACCGCCGGTGATTGGCTGGCGATCGCTGTGAGTGACAGGGAAGTGAACGTATGCCATGCCTCCCTCCCGTGAGAGCTCGGCCAATTAGCTCCCATAGACTCCTGGTCACGGATGGCTGTGGCATCAACTCGGATTCGAACTTGTGATCTTCGACCAACAGATGAACTCCCACAAGCGAGAAAACACGACCTTGTGACTTAATCCGTATTATGCTGGAGCGGGTCACATATAAGTTTTGATTTGGGAGAGAGCATCACCATCTATAAACCACTTCAGGAAACTGTTCTAGAAGACAAAAGACCAATTTCATGTTTTATTCCTTACATGCATAATCAATAAACCGAATAAATGTTAATTTTTTTATTTTAAACCTGCAGTTTTCAGTTGGATTGATTTGTTTCCTCTTCCATGATTGGCAATAAAAATAAACGTCACACAGAGGACTGATCAGGACTTCCAGAAGCAAATTCGTTTCCACTAATCCAGTCACAGGGATGGATTATTTCTCCAGAAGAATTTCTATGTGTAAAGACAGTCTTATTGACTCACTCTGTGTAGCATTTGTACAGCTAATTCTGTTTAAATAACCTAATTGTCTCTTCATCAATGCTAAGAAATTGACGTGTAAACAACTGTCACATGTGGAGTGCTGGAAGACGTGGTGTGCGATGACACTGAACTGCCTGCGGAGTATCAAAAAAAAAAAAGTCACTTGACTTTTCATAAATATGATATCAAGACTTAGGCACTGCCTAAAAGCGGACCTCCGGAAAAAAATTTACTTCTCCTGACACAAGGTTTCATTGTGAATTCATTTTGATGTCACCATCGATCACATAATGTCATGCAACCATCACATTATGACCGCTGCCCCCCAAAAAATCTGAATATTGACTGAAAGTGTTAAACTACTGAAATTAGATTTCTTTAATGGAAACCCAGTATCTCCACAGGATAGCGAGATGCCATTCCGCTAGATCAGTGCACTTGCGTAAGCACGTTATACACGCCAGAAACATTCCTCAATGTGATTGGGTTAAAAGCCTTGATATTCAAATGAGTAACTGCACCGTGCGGCAGTAATAGTTTATTCTGCCAGCTAAAAAACTAAGATACCTCCTGCATCTGGCACATAGAATTCTGTTGACGTTGTTAAAAAAGGTGCATTCTATTTTATTAAAAAGTGTACTTTATTTTATGGTTGCAGGGAGGCTGGAGCCTATCTCAGCCGACACAGGGCGAAGGAGGGGTTCACCCTGAACTGATCACCAGACCACAACAGAGCCAACACACACATATCAATTCACACTCACATCTAGAGTCCGTCAATCTGGAACTGCCAGTTAGCTTAAGGTGCATGTCTTTGGACTGTGGGAGGAAACCGTAGTATGTGGAGGAAACCGATGCAAGCACAGGGAAAACATGCAAACTGCGTACAGTCCAGGATTTGAACGCAGGAACTTCTTGCTATGAGGCACACATGCTAACCAGTACACCACCATGCTATCATATATACTTTTTTAATCAATCTTCAACTATTAGTTTGTATTAGTAACAAAGTGTGTGTGTGTGTGTGTGAGAGAGAGAGAGAAAGAGAGAGAGAGAGGGAGAGAGAGAGAGAGAGAGAGAGAGAGACAATACTTGCGGAACATATTTTGGGCAGCAAACACTCCACTACTTCTCAAACATTGCTGCTTCTCAAACATATTCTTAATAATCTGGCTGCGGGTTAGTAGAGGTGTCCTACTTAGCATTCCAAGTTGCCTCCGATTGATGACTCATGTGTAAAACCAACAAATGAACTCCCACAAGCGAGAAATGCTCTCAGTAGGGTTTCTTTGTGATTTATTTTGAGGTCCACTTTTATTACTTTCGCGGAGCCATATGAACACAACATGCTCCCATTCTGCATTCTGAGGGGGGAAAAAATAGTCTAATGGCTTCCCATGGGAGGATGTGCTCCCATGACAGAATAAGCACTGTTGAGCAGCAACATGACTGACGGAGGCAGTGTGGCACTAACAATTATGCGATTGTGTTAAGCTGCAGTAATAACAGTAATAAGGTGTCAGTGGCAGGAAATCATTACTATTAAATGTAGCCTATATGTGTATTTTTTTTGCCAACACTTTATTGTACATAATTCACACTCACCGCTGAAGATGGTCCTGTGACTGGTCTGGCAGGTTCATGTTTGACTTTCACTACTATGCCATCACATAAAAAAAAGTGAAATATAATAAGCATTATCATTATTAGTGACATGAGCACTGTGAATGCAAAATATCAGAATTGCCATTTTCCAAAATTATTTGTGTCTTTAGGAAAAAGAATGCAGTCTTGATTTTTTTAAAGTTATTTTTATATATATATATATAATGTTGTCAATGATTTACTCTTTATGTAACAGAGGTTTCAGGTTGGTTAACTTTGCCATATCTGTGGAATCTTGACTTAAACTTGAATAAAAATGATAAATGTATGATTTTTGAGACCCAATTTCTCCTACACTTAATATCAGACTGACACTGTAATAAAGCATCTAAATTCCCCACTACTATAGATGTCACCGGTGGCGCAGCGGTTAGGGTGCCGGGCTCACAATCGAGAGATCGTGGGTTCGAATCCCCATTGTTCCCCCACTGTGCTAAGGTGCAAGGTCTTAACCACAATGGTGCCTCTGTCCACCCAGCGGTATAAATGGGTACCAGTAAAAATACTGGGAAGGTAACCTGCGATGGACTAACGTCCCATCCAGGATGAGTTGAACTCCTAGATGATTCACGCTACGGAAACCTGGGATAAGCACCGGCACTGATGAGCCACTGGCTTGGGTGTAAAAATCCCAACAGACGTATAGATATCACGAGCAAAAATGTTGCTCTCAGGAATAAAAAGTTGGGCTTTTATAGCATTGGAAACAAACATTTTACATTTTCTAAAAAATTCTGACCGTCAGTAAAATGCACAAGATTCTTTTACGCGACTGATGTTCCAGGATGCATAAGTACACTGGCCAAATAACAAGCCCAGAAAAAAAAAGCTGTAGCTTTTTCATTGTGAAGATAATTACTTCTAAAACTTGCCTGTTCTCCCCATGCTTGTGTGGGTTTCCTCCGGGTACTCCGGTTTCCTCCCACACTCCAAAAACATGCACAGGCTAATTGGCTGTTTCAATCGCCCCTAGGTGTGAGTGTGAATAGTTGTGTGAGCACTGGCCCTGCAATGGCATGGCGAGTCGTCCAGGGTGAACCCCACCCTTGCCCAGAGATGGCTGTGATGGGCGCCAGCCTCCCTGCGACCCTAATTCGGATTAAGCGGCTTAGAAAATTAATGAATGGATGATGACTTGCTTTTTGACTTACGCGGTTAAAAATGGGGCCAAAAAAAAACAAAAAAAAAAAAAAAACACACCCCACCCTTCAAAAACAAGCTGCAAAATGAAAAATATTTGAAATACTGAGCTAATACCTGACCCGTCTATGTCATGATTAAAATATGTAAAAACTAAATATAAATGTGTTAATATATAATCATATTATAAAATATATATTTTATACATGTTAATATATTAAAAATGTTCCTGTGTATTAGAAAATTAAACAGCTACTTGCGTCACTGAAATGAATATTCTATTCAGCGATATCCACCTCGCCTTCAGTGTATAATCGTTGATTAAATAGGAGAAAGGTACAATAAATATAAAATGCTCAAAGATTAACATGACTGATTGAGCCACAACTCAACAGTTGAATTTTATAAGTGAAAAAATGAACAATTTTTAAGAGCTCCGCCATACCGGAATAATACAATTAAACAATAAAAGTCTGGGTGATACCATAATCGTTTCTGGGTTCTTGGCACATAATTAGTGCGGCATTAGTTACTGTCTTATCACTACAGCAGGAGTCATGAAATTTCCCAAGTTATATGATTTAATAGAAAGAAAATAATTAAACGTCATTTATAGGCTGCTTAAATTGAAAGACAAACAATGTCTTTGGGTGGCTCACCCTTGGCAGCGTGTACCATTCAGGAATCTCAATATTTATCCCTGGATTTGGTTTAAACTGGTGTGCATAAACATTTCAGTCCATCCCTTTACATTTATAACTTTAATAATCTGCAGTATTATTACTTCACACTTAAAGTGCTTTATAAACAAACCTTTACTTTTTGTTGATCGTTTTGTCCTTATTAATAAATTCCTTAGCAAATAAAAGTGATTTGGATTTTTAACTGGTGCCACGATTAACACAGGTGAACCCGAGACCCTGTAACCCGCACCTTCTAGGAGCATGAATCTGAAGTCGATGTATTTGCTGATAAACATGAGGATAAGCAGCACCCATCCGCAAGCGCCGACCAGCAGCCAGTGACGGCGCATCATTGGGCCATAAAGACTCTGAAAAAGCCTACAATACAAAAGCATTCAGAATTATTAAATCGTACAAAGAAACTGGAGTAACATGAGTGAGGAAAAAAAATACACTGAATAATAATTATATCAGTGACAATCACTAATATTTTGGGAGCACAAAGTTCAGTTCCAGAGCCTCAGCGTCCCAGTGCAAACATGTTCATGTACATTTGGGGTAACTTGGGTGCAGTACATCTTTAGTCGAATCTCCAGACCACTGAACTCAATACAGACCGGAATGAACATGGCTGATATGTGAAACGTGAAAATTTCGCCGCAATCTTGGAACGCTGCACTGCGGAGGTCATTTTTCTCCCTAATTTTGTCATATCCAATTCCCACCCATCAAGCATTGCCTTCCCTATCACACGACCACCACCAATCAGGGATGGCTGTAAGCATGCACATGCCCCCTCCATGACATGCGATGCTGCAACCCGCCTTTTTTTTCCGAACTGCTGCACATGCGTATTTGGGGGGGTGGTCTAACACACTCGGAGGGAAAGCGTTATCTGCCCCCTTGTACGAATGAGCTCACAGACGGCCATGAGTGGCTGGTGATCGCTGTGAGGGACAGGGAAGTGAGCATATGCCATCCCTCCCTCCCGTGAGAGCTCGGCCAATTAGCTCTAGTGGACTCCCGGTCACGGATGGCTATAAATGTCATAGACAAAAACACTTCAGGTCAGAATTATCAATGCTGGACATCAAACTCAAAGTGCTGATTGTTCAGTCATAATACTTTCTGTTGACAGTATTTTTTAAACCTAGACCCTCTGTTACCCTGTCTGCTCACGTCACCATTCAGAAAGATATTAGATTCATTCTTGAGGCATCAGTCAGCCATCAAACAGGTTGACTGGCCAGTCAAGCAGAACCGGCAACCCAGTGCACACATTGTTTATTCAGTGACTAGTGTGTTGTGAACCATTGCCGACAGAATGCGCCATTCCGTCAACATTCTCATGTAATGCCTCACGCATAGATATCCTGCATATTTTACCCTTATCCTGGGTTAACTGTAATATAGTACAGCACTTCCTTTTTGTAATATTGATACAGCCGCCTAAGCCCAAGGTGAGTAATAACGACAGAACTGTCAGTCGTCAGTATACGATATTACAGAGTAATAAATCCTCTCCACTCCATTGCTTCTCATGTGAAATATCTTTTCACCAGAGGCAACGTGAGACAAATATGGACTTCAACGTATGCATTGTTTTTGAGATTTAAAACGATACCTGGGAGTCGAATACCGCAGCCATGCGTCCGGTCCGGTATTACCCAATCAACTCTATAATTTATTGTTCTTAATTAACATTTCATAACCTGTTCTTCAAGTAGGCTATTCACTTCGCACACATGATATTTCCACCTATCTGAAGTTAAATGCAACCTACAACTTGTTATTACATAAATATTATTATATATAATATTATTATATAAATTATATGCTAAATTAGTAATTTGACAGCAAATGCCTGAGTCGTTTACATGGAACCACGACAACCGTGTGCAGTGTTTCAAGATGGCGTCCATTTTTCCATGCAAATTTTAACCAATGTCCATTGCAGTCTGCACTGGGTTTAAGGCTCCAGACTGCCAGCGAGCCCCTGTTGAGCCTCGTGAACAAGTTCTTAGAGGCCATAGGGGTCAGGATCTGGGAATAAAAGCTGTTAAGAAGGAAAAAGTGTGTTCAACATGTCACAACAGCTTTACACACTAGGCGGATGTTGTACAGAACTACATGACAACAACATGAAGCCAGCTCTTTAGTCACAGGATTGTCTGAGACTGGTGTAGGAAAAATACCTACTGGGCAAGATCATGCGCTAAACACATTTCAATTTCAAAATTAAAATGCTGTGTAATTATGTAGTGATTAACTGTAAAAAGATAAACTCATTAACTAAAGAGTCGTTCCAGAGGGTAAGCTGAATGTCTAACATCCGGGTATTCTAAATTACAAAAGTCAATTTAAACAGCTCTCTAAATTCCCTGAAAATTCAGAGATAAGATTAGATTTTTGCAAGCACTGGAGTTGCCAATGCAGATTCTGGCATGTTTTTGGGAAGTGAGAGGAAACCAAAAAACTTCATGCGGGGGCCCAAAGTTGTAAGATGTCATCATGCTCTTCTTCTGTGTGAAGTATAAGTTCACAATCCAGAGGCTGGGGCTGATTTCTTCCTAGCTGAAACAGTATCACACGTCACTCAGAGTAAAACACCAATAGATCTGACCTCCATTTTGGCTGAATTTTTTCAGCCCACTTTTCTGATGTGATTAAAATAAATATTTACATCATCGGGTGGCTTTTACTTATGTTACATTCCCACCATCAGGATTCACACTACGATTGAAATCATGGTCTTAATTGTGAAGTAATCACGGTGATCCGGTTACTATCATGTCTTGAGGTCAGTCGTGGCAATCCTGTTGACCATAGAAAAGTTTCAGACGGTTGAAAAATTTTCTACGATCAACACGATTAATTGTCATTATCTGCTGATCATCATATCGGATCATACTGGATCATAACAAAGCGCGACAGATCGCATCTAATCGTGCTTCCAAATCGTGGTGATCGGGATCAACCTTGGACAAGACGCTTTGATGAGATAGGCTGCGATCTCCCATCGATCTGCTCACTACATGACACGAGTTGACACGAGTATATGCAGAACAGAACAATAAAATTACCATGAAATTGTTCCTTCGCCCCAAAAACAATTTTTTTTAAAAATGCCTCCTCCTTTCGTTCCACTAAAACTGGGGGTAAAAAAATCAAACATCCTTCTCCCTTCCTGTCCCCCAAAAAAATTTATGTAAAAGAACATTAAGTTGGATTGAACCCCTATTTGATTCTAATAAAGTATGAACTCCCAATACCCCCAAAAATGTTAAGATTTGTATGCACACACACACACACACACACACACACACACACACACACACACACTAGGGTGGTC